>MU730663.1:143033-202514 GCA_026770625.1 Nicotiana glauca
TGTACCAATTGTGAAATCATTGACGAGGCATTGTGAAAGGAGACAGCAGGAGAGTTTGTAACTTGTGGGGCACTAATTGTCCCTTTGTTTGGCTCGATTGTGCCTTCCATGTGTGTTTGGTTGTTGCTTCAATTGTTGTTTTCTGCTTGTATATGGGATGATGACTTCTTGAAAATAGAGTTAAGTGTTGAGAACTTATTTGGCTTATCTTGTTATTTCTTTACATATTTGTTAGTTGTTTCTATTAACGTGACTCACTTGTCTATGGCTTGAGTTTACTTGGGACAAAGCTTGTTCATACATACCAGTACAATTCCAGTATACTGACGTCCCTTTTGCCGGGGGCACTACATTCGTGTTATGATTGTAGGTGGACCCGTTGCAGGTACCTCAGTTCATCGGCAGTAGCACTCCTTCATCTTCCATTGGCCATTTGGGTGAGCCCCTTTCCTCTCGGGGCCCTGCGTGGCTCATGCCACTTCTATTTCAGAGTTTTATTTTGGTTTTGTGTAAGGTATAGCCGGAGCCTTGTTACCGGCAAGTACTGTATTATCCTGTCATATCTTAGAGGCTCCGTAGACAGTAAATGTGGGTTATGAACTTATGTATTGTACGTCGGGTAATGTGAGTTGTAAGCCTTGTTTAGTAATCAACTATGTTGTGTATGTTTTGAAAAAGGGTGATTTCAATTATAAAGTGGTTAATCCCTTGTTTAGTAAGTAACGAAAAATATAGGGTAACACGTGGGATAGGAAAGGCACCCAGGTTTGCTTGACTGGGGCTACCCGGTCGGGCGCCGGTCATGTCCCTCGATTTGGGGCGTGACACAATCAGACCCAGGAAGCAAAATATAAAGACGAAAACCCTGCGGTGGACGTGTCCCAAGGATGTGATGGTAAACTCGCCAGAGTAGGTGCGGTAAGATTTGCTGTGACCGTACCTTTCGTACAAATAGTCAAAAGGGATGTATGAATCCTTCAAGAATGTCAATTCCAAATTCTTCTTCAAACCCATCATTTTAAGGAAGCCTCTACCTTTGAGATTATCAGGCATTAGCAAGCCAGGAGTTTCCCATACTAGGCTAGCCAATCTTCCTATCTCCTTCAACCTTTGTTTAACTGTCAACATGTTAAAATCAGTAGGCAAGCCTCATTCAAAAATCTTTTCTGATTCGTGCAATAAATCTGGTTCTGCTGTTATTAGTTAGATACCATGCTTTAGAATTCTGAATTCAGACCTTATCTGTGTATGAGTCATGCTGTTCATGTGCACTGTATGCGGAGGTATATTTGAGCCTTTCGTTTGTCTTCCATGCTCCCTTTTATTGAAGTACTACTTGTTAATTATATGTCGCCTTAGTGTTTTGCCTTTAAACTTGAGGGTCTGCCTAGAACCTCCATTTGTAGGATAGGAGTCCTAAATTCATACAGGACTGATAGGAAGGGACAGGTAACAATATGCAATAGGGGTTGAGACCAACCCTTGCTTTAGTTACCTTCACGGGGCGGGAAAGGATAGATATGGATATGATGACGGGTGCGTTAATACTACGTGTAGCCCCCATTTTAGGAGTGTCATACTGGGTATTGCATTGATGTGATCCATATTATAAACAAACCTAGGACACCCCTCTTTACATTCATAAGCATGCTTAGATTGTAATTCTTTTCAAAATCTTGCTTTTCCTTGTCCTTTTAACACTTTTATATTTAAACTTAAATCCCCTACTATTTGAGCCATACTTGTTTGTTTGCTACTTGTACAAATTCACAAAAATTATCTAGCCGGTAACCACACTAGTGGATCCTGAGGGGTGCCTAACATCTTCCCCTTAGGATAATTTTAAGCCCTTACCCTGTCTCTGGTTAACAAACATAGTTATAAATAAACCCTATAGGTGCCCTAACGCACCTTAAAATCGTTAAGTGGCGACTCTTCAAACATGCAAACCCCTTTCCAAAAAGGAAAGAGTTGTCCCCTACCAAAATATCATAAACCCGATTCTGCGGAAAGAAAAAGGGGGCGCGACACGTATTCCGACTTTTTTTTTCATAGATTGAATTTTTTATTTAAATAGTAGTAGTACAACCCATAGAAACACTACGGCCCCTAGAAATGCCATTAAGGCCCTTAATGGGTAGAGTAAATAATAGGGTTAGGGACTTAGGGTAAAGGAAAGGGTATTATAGAATAAGGGTATATTTGTCTTTTAAGTATATTTTATCAGTTTATCAATAACCGATAACCGAAGAGGAGAAAATCGAATCAAAATCGATAACTCGATAAGGAAAATTTCAAAATTAAAATCAAAATCGATAAATTGATAAACCGATAATAAATAATCGATTCGATTTATCGATAAACCGATTTGATGCAAACCCCTATTTCTGGCTAAGCTTGGGCTGATTTGGTGTGAGCTTGGGTCATTTGTACTTCTGAGTCCGAATTGGTTGAGATCTGGGTCTCGTTGGTGGTGTTCGGTTGAGAGTTTTCTCGAACTAACCTTTGGACTTAGCTTCAAGGGGTGTTTGCTTGTTTATTCGTAAACAAGGATAGCTTTTAGGCTTTTATCAATAGTCCCCGATCGAGGACTTATTCGCACTCGGGCAACCTTTGGTCTTAGTAGTCGAGTGAGCGTTCGCTCGAACTTGAAGTAAGGATAGCCCTAATACTTTATGAATAATCCCCAAGTGAGGACTGGATCGAACTCGGGTATCCCTTGGGCTTAGTATTCGAGCGAGCGTTCGCTCGAACTGAAAGTAAGGATAGCCCTAAGTATTTATGAATAGTCCCCGAGCGAGGACTTACTCACACTCGGGCAGCCTTTGGGCCTAGTAGTCGAGTGAGCGTTCGCTCGAACTCAAAGTAAGGATAGCCCTAAGGCTTTATGAATATTCCCCGAATGAGGACTGGCTCGAACTTGGGTAGCCTTTGGGCTTAGTAGTCGAGCGAGCGTTAGCTCGAACTCGAAGTAAGGATAGACCTAAGGCTTGATGAATATTCCCCGAGAGAGGACTTGCTTGAACTCGGGTAGCCCTTGGGCTTAGTAGTCGAGCGAGCGTTCGCTCAAACTCGAAGTAAGGATAGCCTGAGGCTTTATGAATAGTCCCCGAATGACGACTCTAATAAGAATCTCGATTATGAGTTGATATGTGACGATAATTGAGTACCTCGGGAGGTTCTCCTGAAGGCTGATTTTTCGAAACCTTTTTGCTAAAGGCTGATTATCTCAAAGCCTTGTTATTGTTTGGAACTGATATGATCGAAGCTCTTTTGCATATGCCGGAGGTAGCCTAATGTCACGCCCCAAAATCCGAGGAGCGCGACCGGCGCTCAATCGAGTAAACCCGACCGAGCAAGCCTATTAGGTCTCATTCTACCCAAACTAACTCATGAATAAATAGGAGATGGACTCCATTAACCAAATTTTATAAACATATCAATAACGATTTCCATTTCATTTTCATTCGCCATAATAAAGGTATTACAAGTTTTATACATCATTGCCAAACATCAATATTCCTCTTTTAAATTCCCATGCCCGACACTACCCACAACCTGTCTACGGAGCCTAAATACAATTGAAGAATAATATGGAAATGTCGGTAACAAGGCTCCGGCTATACCTTACACAAATACCAATATAAACTCCGGAGGAAAGGCGGCATGAGCCACGTAGGGCCCCGAGAGGAAAGGGGCTCACCAATACAGCTGATGGAAAGTGGAGGAGGTGCTACTCTTGGTGGACTATAGTACCTGCTATAGAACCACCTACAATCATAACACGAATGTAGCGCCCCCGGCAAAAGGGACGTCAGTACAATTGAATTGTACTGGTATGTATAAACAAACTTCACCCCAAGTAAAATCAAATAACACACACAAGTAACAGACATCAATATAATCAACGATCAAATGCACGTGAAAGAAACAATTAAAGCCAAACAAGTTTTACAATCTCTCCTTTTCCCCTTCAGCATTATCACATCAATGATTTCACAAATTTCTCATATTTTCATTTCAATAGTGATTTCGATAACTTTCCACCCTTATTACCTCGGCCACCCTTATCACCACAACCCACACCTTATTACTTCGTGCTGCGGCGCGTAACCCGATCCCACCGAACAATCACAATTCACAAACAACACACAACAACAACAATTCAAAGGAACAACAACAACAATTCTCAAAGAACAACCACAATAATTCATAAGAATTTCCGTAGCCATCAATACCACTTCATCATATTCAACAACTCATATGCAATTTAAGTCGCCACAATAATTACCCACAACAAGCCAAATATGTTATTACCACAATTGTTCCAAGTGCATCATTTACGATTTTCTTCCATCATTTGTTTCTCGGTTCTTACCACATAACACTTTCACAATCACACACCCACATTTGGTTTGTTTCCATTTACTTGCATCATCATATCGTAAGACTTAACCAACAATGTTCAAGGCACATAAATCACAAGAATTCACAAATAGTTCACATAAGTAAACACATACTTTCATGTCGACATCCTCAAGCTTTTGCAAACTTTGCACATAATAAGATAGGCACACCAAATCACTTCTCACAATCACATATAACTTGGTGGTATGGAAATCAACTAAGGCAATCAATTCACATATTTTCACGCAAGGTACATATACCGTATGCATGTCATAACAAGGGGGATTCTACAAGAGTTAAAGTTAGCCATACATACCTTTTTAATTTTTTTTTTAATTACTACGACATTCCAAAAATTCTAGAAACTTCAATCTATTTTGGGACATAGCAAAATTGAACACAAATTACGAAGATATTCATAATTCTAGCTCATTTAATCATTTTATCAAATACTAGTTGAGCATCTTGATTTCAAATCCCCTTTTCACGATTTTCTTCATTCCCTAACCCAATCTTTACTTATTTATGTTAAACGATCTTCCCATAAACCTAAGTTATACATGCATGTATACATAATAGCATTACACCCAATAATCTTGCCTCAATACCCCAGCTTATACTCCAAACTCGAAATTAAAACCTAGGGTATAGAATCTTACCTCTTGGATGAAGAACTTGTGATTGGGTTCTTTGATTCTTGAAGATTGATGCAAGATTTGGATGATATAAATGTTGGGTTCCTCCTTCTCTCCCTAAAATGCTCTCACCTCTCTCGAAAATCAGTAGAAAAATGACCCCAAATGAAGCCCCAAAGGCTATATATCAAAATGGGGTCGGGTTATAAAAATTAGAAAATTAACCCTCCGATATCAACTATGCGATCGCAGAACTGACCATAGAATGGGTATGCGGGCCGCAGATTCATCATAGAACTTGTTGCCCAGAACTGGGCTGTTCTGCCTCATTCTGCGACCATTCTGCGATCGCAGAATGGTTTTGCGGTCCGTAGAGTTGCTTCTGCGATCGCAGATTCGACCGCAGAATTGCATTTTTCCAGCTTTTGGTAATTTGATCATAACTTTGTGTAGGAATGTTCAAATAACGAACGGTTTGAAGAGTTGGAAACTAGACTCGAAGACCTTTCATTTAATAGGTTATCCATCACCTATAACCTTATAGATATTTAGATATGCTTGTTCAAAGTATGGACTAGTGCAAGATCATTGGGAATTTTAGCCTATTATGGACTTTTCCAATTTTTCTTAGACTTAGGCCTCTCCTTGGACCCCAAATTACTTACTATAAGACTTGTACACATATTTACAAATCCAATGGATTTACACCATATTAATTCCACATAAAAATATTATAATAAGCCTACGTGACACCATGAAATCCTAAATTACTTAGCAAAAATTTTCGGGGCCTTACATTCTCCCCCCTTAGGATCATTCGTCCTTGAATGAGGAGTAGATTTCGATTTAAATGCTTAATATAATAAATCTCTTTTATCACCTACCTCAAGACCCTAAATTTTGACTAACTCCTAAATTTTTTTAGAAATTTCGGCAGAGTTTCCTTTGTAACTAGGCCTATCCACCTGCCAGAGAATCACCAAAATCATCTTAACAACACACCCACAACTAGACAGAACACCACAATGTATATATCAACTATGCTAATCTCAATATTACAAGCACTACATTGTCCTAAGGATACCAGAACATGGACTGCACAGTTTTAGATCAAAACACCTATATAGTACCTTTCAAGTCAAAACTAATTGATATTCAATCAAGCAAAAATATTTTCCTTACACGACAATTTCAACCTTCCAGATGACTTTCTCAACTTACGAGCTCTATCATGACACATTCTCGGAAATTATATCAACTCCCAAACATACATAACAAGGATGACAAATAGACAACTGGCATGAGTTAACTATCCATTGATTTTACCTTTAATAATTTCCACTGTAGAATTCACATTCCACCGGATATTGCAATTCATGGTGACAGCAACAACCCACAATTCCATCACATGGCCTCATACTATCAAGAACATCATTTCATAGTAACCAAACAATCATGTGTTCATAATAGTCCTTACCATCCATTAATGTAATCACAAAGGTGTTCATCAACAAGAATATAATTTTATTTCAATCAACAATCCATATGAAGTCAAGTCACGATGATTCTTGCTAGTAGTGCATCATATAAGATATTACCATGATCATATAGTTCAATCAAATCAATTCATACCCCTAATTTATCACTACCTTCTTAGACATAAACATACGAAAACACAAAGAACATGAGGAACAGTTACGGGGAACATCATACTCCTAGTGCAACCTGATGTGTAATACACTTATGTTACCTTTATTATCAACTCACATAACATCTTCTAAATCTCTAGGCAAACACTCACACTAAACCCTTGATGACCTTCAATAATTACTCTAAGGTGTGCTTTCATAAACTGACCATAAAATTACCTACCCAATATATATGTGATCACCCTGTGAAGCTTCATCTTTGAATTGTCTGAACTTACAATACCCAATGGATCTAATACAGTGAGGAAGAACAGAGTTCAAGATCAGGCTGGAGTTATTCAGGAATTCATTAATGTGCTGAGCAGGGCATTTCATGAGGTTATATGCTAAGAGACACAAAAGGTTACTACTAACAATACTGATGTGGTTAACTATTGTGAGGACATCAATTATTAGACAAATACGTCAAAGGGGGTAACTCGTACATTGGCAATAGGAACCATTAAGGAGGAATATTCAAGTACGTGAACCACTCGTTTTCTAGAGTGTAGGGAAAATTTGTTTATCAAGAATAAGAATACTTTGGCACCTTGAATATGATACGGGTTTCAAAATACATGCAGTTGAATTACTCTTAACATTACTTGACACACGGAATCTATGCCACAAGCCCATGAGGACGAAAAGAAGTTGAACGCTTATGAGATTATCATATTTCAGACAACTTAACCCTTCCTGATAATTGATCATATACGAGGGAACTAAAGATATGTCCAAACTTGTCTTTCAAATCGACATGCTCATGATATGTGCAAAAATCGGAAGTCATCTAATCTCAACCTTTCACGAGTGAAATCCCATAGCTATAATATCTTGACATTGGGACGAAATTATGAATTGGTTAGATGGTTCTAATAGTTAACACGATGCTCCGGGGAAAAGGCAAATAACACTCCTGTCCAGCAGAGGAGGTGAGATACCAAGGGTAGCAAAACTCCCCACACATGACAACGACATAGTCAAGGATTCTAGAAGTTGAGGGTGTAAAGACAATAAAACTCAATGAGACAGTGCACAATAGTCATAGAAGGTTTGCAGATGTTCATGATGAGCTCTCCATAGGTTTTGACTTGAAAAAAGGAAGTGTCACAATGACACATAGAAGGTCATGTTCTTTCATGGTTGTCGTACAAGTGTTGGGAACTAGCACAATGAATTCACTAAATAAGGAATACAATTAACACATTGTGGAGACATAAAGAGAAAATAATCATTTGTTATAAGCTGGACACACTTCTACTATATTAACTCCCCACTGCAATATATGACCATGCCACGAGCAACCACAATACTAGGACAGAGTGAGCCACTTACTGCGAGATGTCCCAAGTGGACACGAAAACCATGGCGACACAAGATATCTGTGATGGGGATGTGAGGATCTCAATTTTTCAAAGAGACTTTATGCACACGGTGACCATTTCGATTGATATGCACTCATATGATAGGCACTGAGATATGCATGTATGTTACTAGACAGTGAGAAGGTTTCATGATGATACTCGCAAGAGAGTAGAGTGACTGTTCAAACCATAGAAGCCATATACATCGGTGAGGAGAAAAAAAAGGAGTGACTCGAGAAGGATCGCTGTAGATATGTGATTTTTGACCCTCCCCAAGATTTTTCATCTTTTAGCGTAAAATATTTAGTTTAGGTTTAATATAGCTATTTCAGCTAATTTTGACCCTTTTGCTTTATTTCGTCACAAAATAAAAATTTACAATATATATATATATATATATATATATATATATATATATAAATTTTAGTTTATGTATTTCTCATAAATTTGAAAAATACAAAAATAGCACCTTATTTTATCTTTAAATAATTTCAAAAATTACAAAAATAGCTTCATTAATATTTTATAGTCATTTTAAACTTAAAAAAAATATATATACAAAAAGTATTACTTTATATTTTTATCTTTATATAAAACGAAAATTACACAAAAACATAGTTTTGTTTTAATTGTTAGTCTCATTTTAATAGTTATTTTGCTTACGTATGATTAATTAAATAAGATCGTGTTCTTATTCTCGGTTGCGGGAAAAGAATAACATTCGGATTCAAACAACCCATTTTAGGCCTAAAATTCGGACCTAGCCCATAACAACCTAAGCCCAATACCCATACCCAACCCCACTACCCTAAACCCTAGAGTAGTGGGAGACACCTTTTGCACATTTTGTGCAAGGATTTACGGGAAAAGAAAAGACAATACAATATACAATACACACATTACACAGCATAACGGGAGGGGGGTTTAATATTTTTGAGGAGATCAAATTTTAAAGGGGGACAATACACAGGGAACGGATAGAGAAAATTTTTTTACAGAGGGAGGGGGTCACGTTTTCGAAAGAAAAAAAGAAGAGATTACTGTAGATCATTTTCTTCTTCATCAATGAAAAAAAAACCCTAACAACCATTAACGTCCAACCATCCAGCCCCAGCTTCCAGCCGCTGTCATATCCGCCGTACCCCAGCGGCGAACACCCATCGACGAGCAGCTGTTGCTGCTTCTCGAGTCACACCAAATGACCAAAAAACCAGCAGCTCGCTGGAACACCAACGAGCAGCCAAACGATGGAACCATCCATGGCTGTTTCTTCTTCTTCGATGAAACGAAACCAATGATCCTTCAGTTCTTTCTTCGACAACGTCGAACCAGCTCCATAACCAGTCTGTCTTCCTCATGCTGTCATGCCAAATGACCCTTCACCAGTCGCACGACGAGGCACAACAGTCACTGAACGATCCAGTCTACTTCCCGTCATGAAGCTTGTCAATTTTGTTTTCCGAGTTTAGTTCGAGTTTTCCGGGCAGATTCGAGGTCTTTCCGGCGAGGTTCGAGTTTTCCGCTCGCCGGTTCCGTTCGAGTTCGTCGAATGTTATGTCAAGAAATCGTTCAGTTGCTGTAATTTTGAGCTCATATCCATCAATACAAAGGTTCAATATTTTTCTCTTCTTACTGTGTTGCTTAATTTCTCCGTTATAGAATGTATCTTCTTCTTTTCTTATTTGCCTTGCGTAGAGTACTGTAGTTGCCCATAATTTAGTAATCTTTAGTCAATTGGAGGTTCTGTGGTTTGTAGTTAAATAATGTTATCTATCTCAAAGTAGCTTATTAAAATATAAGATTTTGGTTTGAAGACTAATATGTGGTATGTGATTCAAGTGAGTTCAATTGTTCTTATATTATTAATAAACAAATTACATGACTAGATCTCCGCATCAGCATTTCGTCAATCATATTCCATACAGTAGAACCTCGATTTAGATTAATAAAATAATTTCATATAGAAAAATCATAGTTGCTTAGGCTTGCCATTTTAATAAAAATGGGACGAGCATCGCCAAATAAAACGTACAAATTGCGGGGCCCTCAATAATTGTATATATAAAAATACTTAGATTTCGGGATGTGCCGTTTAGCGAATTTCACGACCTTCCCCAAAATAATAACGCGTTAGTCTCTTTAGGCGCGTATTAATAATTTTACTTTCTTAAACTCGGGTGCACATTTATGTGACCAAAATTCAAATCTCAACGGAATCGAAATACGTCAATAACCACGGGTACATTGATGTGACGTGGTTCGAGATGTGTTTTCACGACGTTGCAATTCTCTTTAAAATAATGATAATATTAAAAGCGGTTAAAAGTTAAAATTTGCACATAAGTTAAAGCTAAATAAGTCAAATATGACAGTTGAGCGACCGTGCTAGAATCACGGAACTCGGGAATGCCTAACACCTTCTCCCGGGTTAACAGAATTCCTTATCCGGATTTCTGGTTCGCGGACTGTTAAATAGAGTCAAACCTTTCCTCGATTCAGGATTCCACCGGTGACTTGGGACACCATAAATCTCCCAAGTGGCGACTCTGAATCTCTTAATAAACGAATCCCGTTTCGATTGTCCTTTAATTGGAAAAACTCCCTTTACTACACCCTTCGCGGGGTGCAGTAGTGCCGAAAGGAGGTGTGACAATCGCAACACTGGGATGCTTTACATGGAACTTGACACCGCATAGGTAAACTTTACGATGGGAACAAGTGAGCAGATGTTGTCCATTTAGATAAAAAGTTTCTGTAAGAAATTCATCGGGAATAGTCCCTTGTTGAGAATTTAGGAAAAGCAAGTGGGAAGTATCAATAGTGCTATAACTCAATTCAGGAACATAATTATAGAGCTCAATTCCATAGGAAGGTGTAAGTAAGAGAACTGTGATAGAGAGACTTTGTGAATAATACGTCTAACTCAAAGAGCATGTGCATGAAATATTTTATAATTTAGATTCTTTATAAGAACATATCTATGCAAAGACAAGGAAATCATAAGGGGTTTAACAAAAGCTTTAAACAATCACCACATTACCAAATAAAAAGGGATCACATAGCTTTCACATAATTTCCATACCTCTAGGCTGCATTTCATAGCCCTTCCATAGGGCTCACATATCAAATTATATACCTATGCGTTTCATACAATAACAAGGAAATCACAAGTACAAATCAAACACTTTAAATAATCACCACATTATCAAATAAAAGAATCATTCCATTTTCACGTATATTAATCCATCGGCACTTGGGGCCATAATTATCACATCATACTTGGCACTAGGCCGCATTTCATAACACAATCTCTTAGTTCCTGCATTTCACATCACTTTCGTATATTTCACATCAATATCATAATCTGTTTCATATTCCCTCATTTCATAAGCATCACCAGGTACAATTACAATTCGAGTTCTCGATACATTGGCCATACTCTATTTCTCAAAGTCATTTGACTTATTTCAACAACTCTATACACAGAGGATTTCACATAGTTTGACATAATATATGCATTTACAATTTCAATTTAAGGTCTTAGCATTTCAATACATGATTCATATTTCTTGCACCGTTTTTTTAAAGTTGTGAATAATAGCACATTGATCATATTTGAATGCATCTTTCACAACATTGGATCACAACACCAATTCATGTAAAGTATCAACAACAGCAAGAATCCAACATTCAGTTTGACCACATTTACACAGTCACTTACTTCACTTCCAAATATCTTTATACATTACCAAGAATCAGACACAATCAATCAAATACCTTTCGTACACGTAAGAACATTTTGGAGAAATTAACCATAATGAGTTTTTTTTCCTCACACAATTTGGCATCAAATCTCAATTTAAACTTGACCTGAAGTCTAGGCACTTTAGCACATAGTTCACATTCTTCATATATCCTCATTTACCAAGAATAACATATTAAACACATGAAGAAGTACATACCACATATATTTTTACAACAATAATTCGCTTAACATAATAAAACGAGTACTGCATCACTTATATTTTGAACTTATAACATTTACGCAGGCACCATGGAAGCTCAATTTCTAAAAGACGGGGTTTTAGATATACATACCGATGATATACTACATGATCTGGTGGTGCAGTGACATTAGTAGGAACAAGGGTACTCCCCTTAACAACAAGTTCTACCAATCCGTCCATGGCTCAACACATTCTTCTAACAAGTCCTTGGGTAATCCACTCGAACTCAATGGTGGGATCAATCCCTCCTTACATGCTTCAAATTCGCGGAGTATGGTATCAAAAGTACCAATCTTGAGAATAAGACTTAGAGAGGAAATCAGCTCCCTAACTTGAGCTCTATTGCACGATTTGAGTATCAAAGAAGGGTGAAATTCCTAAATGTCTGAATAGCCTCCAACTTATAGATGTGGTCGACAACACACCGATAAGAAGGACTCTACTAGACACGGCTCCGAGACATCCTAGGACACTTTAAAACCTTAGGCTCTGATACCAAGTTTGTCACGCCCCAAAATTCGAGGAGCACGACCGGCTCTCAACCGAGTAAACCCGACCGAGCAAGCCTGTTAGGTCTCATTCTACCCAAACTAACTCATGAATAAATAGGAGATGGACTCCATTAACCAAATTCTATAAACATATCAATAACGATTTCCATTTCATTTTCATTAACAACTTCATTCGTCATAATAAAGGTATTACGAGTTTTATACATCATTGCCAAACATCAATATTCCTCTTTTAAATTCCCATGCCCGACACTACCCACAACCTATCTACGGAGCCTCTAAATACAATTGAAGAATAATATGGATATGCCGGCAACAAGGCTCTGGCTGTATCTTACACAAATACCAATATAAACTCCGGAGGAAAGGCAACATGAGCCACGTAGGTCCCCGAGAGAAAAGGGGCTCACCAATACAGCTGATGGAAAGTGGAGGAGGTTCTACTGTCGGTGGACTTGAGTACCTGCTATAGAACCACCTACAATCATAACACGAATGTAGCGCCCCCGGCAAAAGGGACGTCAGTACAATTGAGTTGTACTGGTATGTATAAACAAACTTCACCCCAAGTAAAATCAAATAACACACACAAGTAACAGACATCAATAGAATCAACGATCAAATGCACGTGAAAGAAACAATCAAATCCACACAAGTTTTACAATCTCTCCTTTTCCCGTTCAACATTATCATATCAATGATTTCACAAATTTCTCATATTTTCATTTCAATAGTGATTTCGATCACTTTCCACCCTTATTACCTCGGCCACCCTTATCACCACAACCCACAACTTATTACTTCGTATTGCGGCGCGCAACCCGATCCTGCCGAACAATCACAATTCACAAACAACACACAACAACAACAATTCACAAGAACAACAACAACAATTCTCAAAGAACAACCACAATAATTCATAAGAATTTCCGTAGCCATCAATACCACTTCATCATATTCAACAACTCATATGCAATTTAAGTCACCATAATAATTACACACAACAAGCCAAATATGTTATTACCACAATTGTTTCAAGTGCATCATTTACGATTTCCTTCCATCATTTGTTTCTCAGTTCTTACCACATAACACTTTCACAATCACACACCCACATTTGGTTTGTTTCCATTTACTTGCACCATCATATCGTAAGACTTAACCAACAACGTTCAAGGCACATAAATCACAAAAATTCACAAATAGTTCACATAAGTAAACACATACTTCCATGTCGACATCCTCAAGCTTTTGCAAACTTTGCACATAACAATATAGGCACATCAAATCACTTCTCACAATCACATATAACTTGGTGGTATGGAAATCAACTAAGGCAATCAATTCATATATTTTCACGCAAGGTACACATACCGTATGCTCGTAACAACAAGGGGGATTCTATAAGAGTTAAAGTTAGCCATATATACCTTTCTTGAGCTTTCCTTAAATTACTATGATATTCCGGAAATTCTAGCAACTTCAATCTATTTTGGGACATAGCAAAATTGAACACAAATTACGAAGATATTCATAATTCTAGCTCATTTGAGTATTTTATCAAATACTAGTTGAGCATCTTGATTTCAAATCCCCTTTTCAAGATTTTCTTAATTCCCTAACCCAATTTTTACTTATTTATGTTAAACGATCTTCCCATAAACCTAAGTTATACATGCATGTATACATAATAGCATTACACCCAATAATTTTACCTCAATACCCCATCTTATACTCCAAACTCGAAATTAAAACCTAGGGTATAGAATCTTATCTCTTGGATGAAGAACTTGTGATTGGGTTCTTTGATTCTTGAAGATTGATGTAAGATTTGGATGATATAAATGTTGGGTTCCTCCTTCTCTCTCTAAAATGCTCTCACCTCTCTCGAAAATCAGTAGAAAAATGACCCCAAATGAAGCCCCAAAGGCTATATATCAAAATGGGGTCGGGTTATAAAAATTAGAAAATTAACCCTCCGATGTCAACTATGCTATAGCAGAACAGACCGCAGAATGGGTATGCGGGCCGCAGATTCGTTGTAGAACTCGTTGCCCAGAACTGGGCTGTTCTACGTCATTCTGCAACCATTCTGCGATCGCAGAATAGTTTTGCGGTCCGCAGAGTTGCTTCTGCGATCGTAGATTCAACCGCAGAATCGTATTTTCCTAGCTTTTGATAATTTGATCATAACTTTGTGTAAGAATGTCCGAATGACGAACGGTTTGAAGCGTTGGGAACTAGACTCGAAGACCTTTCATTTGATAGGTTATCAATCACCTATAACCTTACAGATATTTAGATATGCTCGTTCAAATTATGGACTAGTGCAAGATCATTGGGAATTTTAGCCTATTATGGACTTTTCTAATTTTTCTTAGACTTAGGCCTCTCCTTGGACCCCAAATTACTTACCATAAGACTTATACACATATTTACAAATCCAATGGATTTATACCATATTAATAGCACATAAAAATACTATAATAAGCCTATGAGACACCATGAAATCCTAAATTACTTAGCGAAAATTTCCGGGGCCTTACACCTAATTAACTGGTTCTTTTCAAAGTATTTGGAGGATGCAAAAATTTCCGGGGCCTTACACCTAATTAACTGGTTCTTTTCAAAGTATTTGGAGGCCTTTAATTTTATGTCGGCGGTCGGACGTCTCCGAGCCGCGTTAATTTGGCCAGAGCCTTTTGATATGACCGTAGTCTTTATGTTTATCCATAGCCTTTAGTCCCCGGGTGAGATGACCTCGGCGTCTATATAGAGGGTACATCTTTTTATGGGTCTTACAAGTTCGATATATAGCCTTGGTCTTAATATCAGGGTTACACCTTTTGAAGGTCTTATAAGTTTTGGTAGGCCTTATTGAGGTCTTGTAGATATGGTGTTGCCTCACTGAGGGCTTATGAGCTCGAGGTTTCCTTATTAAGGTCTTACGAATTCGAGTTTTCATGGCTATGATGAGCTGATTATCGATGACAGTCCCCGAGTTTCAAGCATTTCTGGCCCTTGAGCCGTTTTGCATAAAAGTATTGGAGTTCTTCGAGTGTTTTGATAAGCAAAGATTATTTGATATATGTGTACATGTTTGCCTTTGGAGGCCCAATTGCTCTACATGGACACGGTTCATTCGGCCATTTGGCCCAATGCATCATTCTCCTATCAGGGTCTTCCTAGGCATAGTTTGAATTCTTTGAAGAGGCGACCTTCCGGGGTGATGCCCCCCCAATATTTAAGGTAGATCGAAGAGAAACCTTGACTTGATGAGTTCTCCTTGGTAGCATATGTATGTTTTCTCGTCAAAAACCTTGACAATAAAACGCGTTCGGGATAAAATCCGGTCTAAGGGAAAAAGAGCGCAATGTATGCTTTAAAACCCAAGGTTGTCGAGTTAAAGGGTGTTTCGGCATCTTTCGGCGAACACCTGTAAGAAATCGGTGTGAGTCATAAATAAAAAAAAAAGCGAGAAGGTCATACCTTTAACAATAATAGTGTTTGAGCATTGATATGTTCCAATTGCTTTGGAGTTGTTCGCCCTTACATGGTGCCAAGTTTGTAGGACCTCTTGCCTACTATTCCGAGGACGCGGTATGGTCCTTCCCAGCTCGGGCCTAGCTTCCCTTCATTTGGGTTTCAAGTGTTGAGGGTGACTTTTTTAGGACTAAGTCAATGATTACGAAGTGTCGAAGGTTTGTTCTCCTGTTATAATATCTCTCGATCCTCTATTTTTGGGCGTCCATTCAGTTTAGTGCTGCCTCTCATTTTTCATCTACTAGTTCGAGGGCTATAGTCATGGTCTCGCTTTTCAAATCCTCAATGGCATGCCAAAATCTGGCGCTTGGCTCTCCGACCTCAACCGATATCAGAGCCTCGAACCCGTATACCAAAGAGAATGGTGTCTCCCTAGTGCTTGACTTTGAAGTTGTTTGGTACGCCCATAGTACTTCGGGAAATACCTCTCTCCATTTCCCATTCACACTTTCTAACCTCTTTTTCAAGTTTTGAATGATGGTATTGTTTGTGGACTCGGCATGTCCATTCTCACATGGGTGATAGGGCATTGACAGGATTCTCTTAATCTTATGATCTTAGAGGAATTTTATCACCTTTCTGCCTATGAACTACTTCCCGTTATCGCATTCAATCTCGGAAGGGATCACGAATTGGCATATGATGTGATCCCAGATGAAGTTGATGACTTATTTTTCTCTTATCTTCTCGAAGTCCTATGCCTCCACTTATTTCGAGAAATAGTCAGTCATAAATAGAATAAACCTGGCTTTACCAGGTGCTATTGGTAAGGGACCGACGATGTTCATTCCCCATTTCATGAATGGCCATGGCGATAAGACTGAATGTAGCTGTTTGCCAGGTTGGTGAATCATTGGTGCATACTTTTGGCATTTGTCACATCTTTGAATGAATTCCTTGGTGTCCTTCTCCATGTTGTCCCAATAGTAGCCTGCTCTGATTACTTTTCTAACTAAGGAATCGACGCCAGAATGATTTTCACAAGTGCCCTCGTGGATTTCTCAAAGCTCATAATCAGTGTCTCCTGGTCCTAATCACACTGATAGAGGACCGTCAAAAGTCCTATATAATGTTCCATTTTTGTTGAGTGAAAATCGAGCTGCTTTCACTCGGAGGGCCCTTGATTCATTTGGATCTGTGGGCAGATTCTCACTTTTCAAATAGTCAATATATTTGTTCCTCCAATCCCATGTTAGACTTGTTGAGTTGATCTCGGCATGGTCTTCCTGGATAACCGATTTGGACAACTGTATAACAACCCCTAAGAGTATGTCATCTTCTTCAACGGACGACCCCAGGTTCTTGAGTGCATCCGCCTCGCTATTCTGATCTCAGTGAATATGGACCAGGGTACATTCTTTGAAATAATGCAATATGACATGAAGTTTGTCTAAGTATCTTTGCATCCTGTCTTCTCGAACCTCGAAGCTCCCATTTACTTGGTTAACTACCAGAAGGGAGTCGCATTTTGCTTCGACGACTTCTGCTCCTAGGCTGTTGGCCAACTCTAGACCTGCAATCATAGCCTCATACTCGGCCTCACGGTTAGTGAATTTTGGAGTTTTTATAGATTTCCTAATCATGCAGCCCGTAGGTGGTTTCAGAGCGATGCCGAGTCCGGACCCTTTTACGTTCGAGGAACCGTCTATGAATAGGGTCCATACCCCCGATTATGTGCCCATTTCTAACAAGAGTTCTTTCTCCACCTCGGGCATAAGGGCAGGCATAAAATCAGCCATGAAGTCTGATCGATGCGAACCCTATACTACCATGAAGTAGCAAGAGAGGTCAAAACAGCTTTTACTCGAGAAGGTCGGGATCGATTTCCACAGGGAACTAGATATTGGAGTAGAGTTTCTATATATATTGGAGTTGTGTATTTTTTCCTAATTTCACTTCTAAACATTGTTGGTTTTGATTTTACTTCTAATTTTACACTACAAGGATGCTAAATTAGACTAAGTAAAGCTAAGATTAAACTATTGCAAGTTGTTCGAATAGATAAAAGGCACTAGGGTAGTGATTTTCTCCTAGGTGGCTAATTGACGGATTCTTGAGTCTAAGGCTAGATTGTCACATTTTGGGAGTATGATATAACCATTGCACGATTCTACTCACTCTATACCTCTCGTTAGTTCGAGTGATTTTGCCCGAATTGACTTTCTCAAGACTAATTAGGTATGCAAATGTGTGCAAGCAACTGAGGTTCAAGTCGGGTATTACTATATCTAGGTTTAACCCTTAAATTGGGGCTATCAATATCTTGAATACGCCTCAATTCCTTGTTGGATCAATTTCATGGACTTAAGCTCTCTTTCTCAAGAAGATCCAAAGTCTACTAGGCATAAACTAGTGTTTGCAACCACTAATTCAACATTAAAACCCTAAATTAGTCTAAATATCAAGCACCCATAGACAATAAAGCATCAAAACACAAGACCCATCAATTACCCACACTAGGGTTTGGCCACAACCCTAGCTAATGAGTCTAGCTACTCATGATTATAGAAGAAAACAAAGAAATAGATGAATAAAAGCCCGTAATAATTAATTACTAGATAAAACTAGGAGATTCAATGATGAAACTAAACTAAAATTACTCAAAATGGTAAAAGAGAAGAGTTCATGAGTGCAGATCTATCCCAAAATCTATCTGATGACCTAAAAATGGGAAAAGAAACTATTTATGCTAGGCTGAAAATTTTAGATAAAAATACCCCATGCGGGGCTAGTGCGGACCGCCCAAAATCAAGTGTGGCCGCACTTAGGCTCTTGGCTTGCCTAATCCCCTCTGTGAAGTTGGCCACCGTGGATCGCACAAAATGCACCGCGGCCACGGTGGCTTCTATTGTGGTTAGCATAAAATGGACCGCAGACCGTATTGGTCATAATCCTCCAAATGGAAACTATGATCTTTGGATCAGTGACCACACGAAATCGAGTGCGGCAGCAATGAAATCAATGCGGTCCGCACAAAATCTTTTGCGGCTGCATTGCCTGGCTGACTTAGAAGCATACTCTCTGATCTGCATCTTTGCGGACCGCACAAAATGGTGTGCGGCCGCACTTGCCCTGCTTGACTGAGCTTGGTCTTGGTCTTGGTACTTATGCATGTTTCACTCTTTTTTGAGCTGGTTTTTGACATATTGTCACCTTGTTGATCAAACCCTGCAATTAAGTACAACTTGTGAGCCTTTGGGACTATTTTGTACATATTTCTAATCAAAACTTAAGCAAGAAGGAGTGTAAAATGCATCATAATCCGATTGTTTTCAACTCCCAAAAAACTTAAGATTTTGCTTGTACTCAAGCAAACAAAATAAGACCCACCCTTTAAGAGTCAATCCAAGAAAATTCAGCCAACCTAAAGTGACCTCATTTAGCATCAATTGAGAGTAACAATTGCCCTCAATTCAAATGAATCATTAACAACATTCACTCTTTTAATCACCATGGATTAAGTGTGACACAAGAGCATCAAGAGTTGACTCAACACATCAAAGAAACTCTTTTCTATTACTTTGGTCATTGTGGAACTCAAACTCACATATCCTCGACTCTCCCTAAGCAAACTTCACTTTTAAGAGGTTAATGGAAATACACTCATCTCTCTAAAAAAAATTCACAAGTCCGGCTCTAAGTACCATATGCTTGCCCCTTATGTCAGTCACCACTAATGTATGTTTAATTCAACTCAAGATCATATATGACTTTTGTGGAGACATAGTGAAGGTTTTTGGTTAAGTGTAGGAAATGTTTTGTCTCAGTAGGTTCCATATTCCCTTTAGCACTTCTTTTTGCTTCATTTTGGCACGCATTCACTTGACCTTTTAAGTCATTTCACTTATTTCTAAGTTGTTAGAGAGACACATTGTCACTCTTCCTTGTTCATTTCAAATCTTTTCTCCTTTCTCAACTTTCCATACCTTTCATTCTTTGCTTTTGTTGAATCCCTTTATTCATTTCTACATTGAACATTCTTTTTGTCTTTTTGCTTTTTTTCTTTTTCATTGCCTTTCCTTTTCTTCATTTTTGTGCCTTTTTACCACTTGGTTTCCATCCTCGTCTCTACCCCAAAACTTATACTTTTTGCATGTGCTAAGGAATGATCGGGTGCCAAGAGAGGGTATCTTTAGAACGGGTAAAGGCTTGTATGGAGGTTCTTGAAGGAAAAAGGTCTAAGGCTCAAAAGGGTTGATAGGGATTTTATCATTGGTAGGCTATGGAAGTGTTCAAGATATCGTTTGGACCAAGGAGAGACTATAATCATGTCTCAAGTCAAATTCCACTTAGGATTTCACCTAGACAAACATTCAAGGCAAGTTCTAGACCAATGGCTCGGGACTTGGACTTGCAATGCAATTTCTCACCACACAAACTATGGGATTGCTAAAGACACAGAGTCAGGTGCCCACAACAACCTTAGATAAGATTTGAGCACACAATGGTCCCGAAAAACCACTTGATGATTATTGGACAACACAAGAGTCTCAAGGTCACAACTTTAACTATCCTATACATAACTATTTGTTTCTTACCATAGGATCAAAGGAAAATGTGCTAGGACCAAGTAAATCTTTGCTTGAGGCACCCTGCACTAACTACTGAAAAGCAAAAAAGAATATAAAAACAAACTCAAACCCTTACAAAGGTTGTCATGCCATCCATCATCGGGAAGAGTCACCCGGTTCACACAAATTCCACCTTTAGAAAGAACAGTGGCATTAAGAAAATCAAAGGCTTATTGCAAAAACTCAAAACAAGAAGCTATGAACATAAAATAATAAGCTAAGGAAAGGAAAAATGCGGAAAGTAGAATTAATATGTACAAAAGGTAATTTAATCGAATATACAATAGTGGGACAAATATATACAAAAGAACGCAACTTTTATATACATACCCAAGGTAAAAAAAAGTATGAAAAATGTAATGAAATGCTGAAATTATATACATACTAAAGAAAAAAAAGAAAGAAAGAACGAAATCATAAAATCTGTCATACATGCATTCATCCAAAACCAAGTAGGGCCTACCCCCTCAAATGAAAGATAGCATTGTCCTCAATGCCAACTAAGCAAAATAAGCACAAAAATAGATGAAAGAGGAAAAAGGAACTCCCTATGAGCCGTCCGTCTGCATGGGGCCCTCTGTCTAGGTCTCTAGGTCCTCTCTATGCTCGGGAACCTAAGACTGGCTCCCTGTGATCAGTGGCTCTGCTGCAAGGACCTGGGCCTGGACTGGCTCCTGGGCTGCATCCTGGGATAACTGGATGAATCCTCTGGTGGGTCCGCAAACTGAATAACTGCTTCATCGGACTGGGGATCACCTTATTCCTCTTAGGCCTCTCAGACTACTCTGGCTGGGGATGGGCTACTGGTGCTGGGTCATGGAGTAGAAAATCCAAAGGCCGGTGATTCGCTTTCAATCTCTCAACATCGACCCGCAACTCCTTCACGGACTCTTTGGAAGCCTGAGTCTTCCTCATCTTCTTTGCCTCCCTATCAAGCTCATTGAGATCCTTCCCGTGTGAATTAACAACATATGTGAGCAATTTTTGATTCTCAAGGATCTTCTTTTGTTTGTCCTTGTCCTCAATGGACTGTAGGACCTGTGGAGTAAGAGGTGCCAATTGAGCTGCCACAGTAATAGATAAAACAGATAGCTTAGAAGTAGCTGTCTGCATCCAGTTGTTGATGCTCGTGAGGGCCAGGTGCGAGAGGGGGGGCAGTAAATGGATAGGCAATGGTGGAGGGTATCTCTTGAGTTGTGGAAGTGGATGGACCTGGGGCCATATCTACTGCAGTGGAAGGAGGTTGTGCAGTAGTCACTATCATTACTGGCTCTTCAGACTGGCCAGTTGAAGTAGTGGATTTTCCCTTGAAGTTCTTGCCCTTAGGTTGTCATCGCCATGTAGGCTATACCACGAGAAATGTGCCTTTGCCTTCACTTCCACATCGAACTTGCGCTTCTCTATATTGCGCTC
The DNA here is from genome assembly GCA_026770625.1 of Nicotiana glauca. Taxonomy (NCBI): domain Eukaryota; kingdom Viridiplantae; phylum Streptophyta; class Magnoliopsida; order Solanales; family Solanaceae; genus Nicotiana; species Nicotiana glauca. The sequence goes on from MU730663.1 coordinate 165,174, forward strand.
CTCCAAGTACATTGTCAGAAAGTTGGGGAATGGGTAAGACCTGTCACTCTTATTCACTACCTGTGATCTTTGATTGTCTAGCTGCCCTCTTTAATGACCCGGGACATCACATTCTCGAAATTGATCGGGTACCCTGCCATGATAGATGCAACCAGAATCGGCCGGTGAATTCAGAGTGAGTTGTTGTGGGCGGTTGGGTCTAGCCTGTTGCACACAAATGTTTCCCACCCCTTCACCTCAAAGTTCAATGTTCTTCACAATATCTTCACTCCCGCAGTCAACCACTTGGGGGTGGTACCTAGGATTTCCAAGTACTCCGCCAACCACAGACAGGCTTCTTCACCCAACTTCATTTTGTCCAAGTACAGAGACTCATCCTTCTCCGTGAAGCCCAAGTAGTCATTGATGGTCTTGCCATCAAACTTCACTTTCAAATTCCGCACTTTGGTAATTGCGGTACCCTTATTTATGTGGTCCACGTTGGTGTAGAATTATTTAACTAAGTTCTTATTAACATCATACACATGCACTATAAAGTAGTCCCATCCAGCTCTATCTCTGAATTGCCTCAACACATTGGGGTTGTGAGGCAGAAGATCCCAGGTGATAATTTTTCTCTCAGGTATCAACCTCTTTTCTGGCCACCACTCTCTGAATTTGTGGTAGGCAATCTCACTAAAGAACTGGTCCTCTCATGCCTCCGGGTTCCTAGTCCTCTCTACCCCACCAACTTGGGGCTCACCCCTTTCTGCTTCTTCCTCGTCTTCTCCTACTGCACCCTCTCCGGATAATGAAGCTGTAGGAGAGGTGGAGTACTCATCACCACTGCCATTATCTGAGCCCTTAGATGACTCAGAAGATATATGAACTGAGGCTTGGGCAGTGGGGGATGCTGGAGGTGTATCTCACAGCCGGTTTCTCTCTAGCCAGTTAGGATAATATTTTGGCACTGAATCCGAAGATGCCTCTCGGGAGGGCTCATACTCACTCCCCGACTGGTCAATAGCCTTGTCTGTAGCTTTTATGATCTTCGGTGTTTTCTTTATGTTTTGTCGGGCTTGTAGGGTTAATTTTATCATTCCTTGCTTCCTACCCCGAAAGGACTCTCTTCTTCCTGTTTGTTTACCGCCTTTGCCTATTGATTTTACCATTGTCTGCAAAATACATTCATTCATGCTTTGTTAGTATCCTTAAAAATAATGAAATTCAAGTTACAAAAGAAAAATGTTGCAAACACTATAAAATTGCAGAGTTCGGACCACACAAAATGCAGTGCGGCCGCAAAGAGGCCATTGTGGACCACACAAAATCTATTGCGGTCCGCATAGATGTGGGGTTCAGACTACCCACTCTCTGAATCTATGCACCGCAGACCACACAAAATGGCAATGCAGTCCGCATTGAGGCACAGCGGACCGCACAAAATCCAATGCGGCCACGATCCTAAAATGTTCAGCTTTCAGGATTTTGTTATTGCGGTTCGCACAAATTACCATTGCAGACCACACAGGGGCACCGCGGACTGCACGAAATCCACCGCGGTCTGCACTGAGTGCCCAACAGCAATACCAACCTAAGGTTCACGCTTTGATCAATTTTAGTCCAATTTTTCACCTATTGATGAGTCCCTAAGTATTGGTTTAGTGTTTTAACTATCTAGTCCTACTTAAAAGACAAATTAACTACCCTATGCTAAAAGATTTAAAGAAAATGGACAGGGAAAGAGGAAGAACGAAGAAAAATAAAAATAAAAGAAAATAACAAAATTAAACAATTGAGAAGGGGTTAAAGTTACCAAAAATGAGATGTTGAGATGATGAATAAGCCTTAGTAGTTAATTACATGCAATAGAGAGAGATGAACAATGATTTTTTATGCTGTGAGAGTAAAAGGATCAAAAAGTTAAAAAGGAGGGCCTCAAGTCCTATTTATAGAAAAAAGGTCCTGGGCCCGACTTACCTACCCACTGCAGAGCGCACAAAATGGCACCGCGGTCCGCGGTGCTCGAAACCATAGGGCACTGACAAATTGACCATTGCGGACCACACAAAATGCAATGCGCCCATAGTGGACCACCGCGGACAGCCACAAAATGCAATGCGGCCGCAGTGGTAAACTTTAAAGAACCCCAACATTTGTCAAATCACCAGTGTGGTCTGCATTGATTTCTTGCCCCCGCACAAAGGTCTTTGCGGCTGCACAAAATGAGTGCGGTCCACATTGACAACTTTAGAGAGTGTTCATTTTCAACTTTTTCCTTCACTGCATCAACACAATCCTACAACATCTCACAACTAGTCAGTCCAAAAATAAATCCTACACTACAATGAAAATCAAAGAAAAATAAGAAGAAAAACACATGGGTTGCCTCTCAAGAAGCGCCTGATTTAACGTCGCGGCACGATACATGTTACCATCAAATTATTTGAGATGAAGAAGTGACACCACGTGGCTGTCATTAATTTTTCCCAGGTAGTGCTTGACCCTGTGCCCATTCACCCTGAAAACTTCCCCATTTTGTTCTTCAATTCAAGTGGACCAAACGGTGTCACAAACACCACGTCAAAAGGTCCAGTCCATTTTGACTTAAGCTTTCCCAAAAACAGACTTCACCGAGAGTTGAACAACAGAACAAAATCACCCACTTTGAACTCCTTTCTACGAGCATATTTATCATGAAGGTACTTCATCTTGTCCTTGTACAAGGACGAATTGGAGTAGGCATGTAATCAGAATTCATCAAGTTCATTAAGCTGCTCCACATGAAGATTTGCTGCCACATTCCATTCAAGATTCAGCTTCCTTAAAGCCCACATAGCCTTGTGCTCTAACTCAACCGGTAGATGGCAAGCTTTCCCAAACATCAACCGATACGGAGACATACCAATCAGAGTTTTGTAAGGAGTCCTATAAGCCCATAGAGCATCATCCAATTTCTTTGACCAATCGGTCCTATTTGCATTGACCGTCTTTGACAATATACTCTTGATTTACCTATTTGAGACTTCAACTTGGCCACTCGCTTGAGGATTATAAGGAGTAGAACCTTTGTGGTTGTACCATACTTTGCAAGCAAAGTATCAAAAGCTCTATTACAAAAATGAGACCCCCATCACTTATGATTGCACGAGGAGTGCCAAACCTTGTAAAAATGCTCTTCTTGAGAAATGCAACAACACTCCAGGCCTCATTGTTGGGCAAAGCCACGACTTCAACCCACTTTGAAGCATAGTCAACTGCCACAAGAATGTATGTGTTCCAACACGAGCTAACAAACGGGCGCATAAAATCAACACCCCATACATCAAATATATCAACCTCAAGAATGGTATTGAGAGGCATCTCATCTTTCTTCGAAATTTCACCCGCTCTTTGACATTCGTCACACCTCTTTACAAAGTTCACTTGCATCTTTGTACAAAGTTGGCCAATAAAACCCACAACTAAGAACTTTGGTAGCCGTACTCGCCCCGCCATGATGGCCATCATAGGGAGAGGAATGACAAGCCTCCAAGATACTTAATTTCTCTTCTTATATGACACACATTCGGATCATACCATTCGTGAAAATATTGAACAAGTACGGCTCATCCCAATAGAAATCCAAACTATCCCATTTGAGCTTCTTCATTTGTAAGCATTTTGATTGGCAGCGCCCGCTAAATACCCATGCTACTCCAGCAATGTCAGCATCATATTGGTAATTTGAAAATTGCCCGCCCGAATTTGGGGTGGGACAATTGCATTTACATAGCCTTGGTTTGGAAGCACTCGAGGAGCCACTCTTGGAGGTGGCGGAGGAGGGTCTAGAATATTGTCATTGGAATTAGCATTGGCCTGGCCACCTCTACATTGTCCTTGAGGTACAAGAGGCACCTCATTATCTCCGACATAATCTACCTCCTCCCCACAATCACATTTCCAAGTGTGTCATTGGTATTTGTAGCTTGTACCTGAAGTTGTGACACACACAAATTAGTAACACAGAAGGAAAGAAGAACAATACACAAGACAATAGATAGTCAAAACCGTTAGCTCCCCGGCAACGGTGCAAAAAAGTGATCGAGGCCAACCCTGTACTACTATGAAGTAGCAAGAGAGGTTGAAGCAGCTTTTACCCGAGAAGGTCGGGATCGATTTTGTAACGACCCAACTGGTCATTTTGAGCTTTTGCACTTTTATCGCTAGTTCTCGGGTATGACTTGCCCCATTTTATGCATTATGACCTATGTAGATCGTTGGTTTTGACTTTCAGGAAAAATCGGAATGAATTTGAAAGAAAAGTCTCAGTTGAAGGCTTTGAATTTGAAAGGGTTGATCAAGAGTTGACCTATTTGTATATGAGCTCGGATCAGAATTTTTATAATTTGGCTAGCTTCGTTAGGTGATTTATGACTTAGGAGCACGATCAGAATGCATTTTGGAAGTCTTTGGAAGGATTTAGCTTGAATTGGCAAGTTAGTATTTCGGCGAATTCCGGTTGATAGGTGAGATTTTGATCCGAGGGTTGGAATGGAATTCTAAGAGTTGCTGTAGCTTTGTTAAGTGATTTGGGATGTGTGAGTAAAATTTCAGGTCATTCGGACGTGGTTTGGTCGGGTTTTTGATCGAATGCGTGTTTCGGAAGTTTTAGAAGAACTTAGGCTTGAATTTGATGTAATTTGACGGTTTTAGTGTTGTTTGAGGTGTTTTGATTATTGGAACAAGTTTTGATGATGTTTTGGGATGTGTTGATGTTTTTGGTTGAGGTCCCGGGGGTCTCGGGGTGATTTCGGATGGCTAATGGAGAGTTTTGGACTTGGGAGATTTTGATTTGGCTGCTGCTTCTGGTATTCCTGCTTCTGCAGAAACAGGGCCGCAGAAGCGACATCGCAGGTGTGAAGAGAAGACTGCAGAAGCAGTTTTGGTTGGTGCAGCAGGCTCCGCAGATGCATTGGTTTTTTCGCAGAAGCGGAACCGCATCTGCGAGTGAAGGACCGTAGAGGCGGAAGTTTTGTACGTTAGTGGAAGTCACAGAAACGGCACGTGGTCTGCAGAAGCGGGACTGCGGAAGCGGAAAATTTTCCGCATAAGCAAAATGTGTTGGGCAGAAGGTTATAACTTCATTTCATCCGCAATTTAAGTCTATTTTCACCCATGGCTGCTCGTTTTTGGAGATTTTTGGAGGAGAAAAAAGAGAGATACAAGAGGAATCGACTTGAGGTAAGAATCTTGGTCTTAAAACTTGATTATATTGTGAAATCCACCTAGAAAGTCATGGAAATTAAGCCTAAAATTGAAGAACTAGGGCTTGGAAATTGGAGATTTTTAAATTGGGATTTGATAAGGCATTTGAGCTCGGATTTGGGAGTTCTTGATATGTATGAACTCGTGGGAAGATAGGGAATCTATTGATTTAAAAAATTTTGAGTTTCGAGAAGTGGGTCCGGGGCTCGGGTTTTGGTAATTTTGGGATTTGTGCCCGTTATTGTTTGTTTTTGCTTGGGCTTTGTTTCCTTAGCATATTGTGATGTATTCGCTTTGTTTTTGGATAGATTCGACGTGCGTGGAGGATGATTTGAGGGGAAAAGGCGTCGCGAGCTAGAGATTTTGCCGGTTCGAGGTGAGTAATGATTGTAAATGATAAACCCCGGATATGCACATAATAGTGCTATATTGAGGTGACTTGCACACCGAATAGCGAGCGTGGGGTAGAGCACCGTTGGGGATTGTGACTTGGTCCATCCCGATTGATGAATTTACTGCGTATTTGTCTGAAATTACTTGTTATCATCACAATTTTGGTTGATTGCCATGTTCGGGCTTCGTGCCAGCTATTTAAACCCTTCGGGGATTGTTGTTGATAATTCCTCACTGTTTTAGTTATATACTTGAACTTAGTCACGTATTTTCCACTATTTTAAAACTCAGCCAAGTTTATTATTCCTTAGACGGTTGAAATTATATTTTCAAAAATATTTTGGGCTGAGCATCATATTTTACTTATGCCCGAGTGGCTTGTTGATCTTTAGCTGGGTAAGGCCGAGGGCCTGTATTGTGAGGATACCTTTGGATCGGGCTGCATGCCGCAGCAGTGTTATACTGATATTGATATGAGGCCGAGGGCCTAGATTGATGCCACGAGATGGCTTGATATTGTGCTTGGGCCGTAAGAGGCCCCTCCCGGAGTCTGCATACCCTGAGTGAGCGTCGTCGATGATAAATGGATCGGGCTGCATGCCGCAGCGGTATGTAGATCGGGCTGCACACCGGAGCGGTACTAGTACTGTTCTGTGTGTTTACTTTACCTGTTGTTTGTGCTATTTGATTTGCATTCGTTTGCATACTATTGAAAAAGTCATTTTCAAAAGAGGTTTTAAACTGATCTAAGATGTTTCTAAAGATTTTACAGCTTCACTGCACTAAATCTATATAGCATGATGATATGTCATACGTGATTTCTTATCGCTCAGTTATTATTTACCTTTATTACTTACTGGGTTGGAGTACTCACTTTACTCCCTGCACCCCGTGTGCAGATGCAGTTATTTATTCATCCGGTAGCGGGTTTGGCTGATCAGAGTCAGAGATATAGAAGTTTAACAAGGTGATTGCCAGCGTTCATAGCATCGTTCTTTTCCCTTTGTTCGTTATTCTTGATTAGTGTAGTTTTAGACCTTGTGGTCGTACTTACATTCTAATATATGCTCGTGACTTGTGACACCCCGATTAGGGCTATGTTGGGTTGTATTTTCACTAATTAATATTATTAAGTCATATTTTAGCTATTTATTCATGTTTAAATTATTTTTGAAAAGACGAGTTGGGTTAGTTGGCTGGCCTCGTCTTCATGAGAGGCGCTATCACGACCAGTGCAGGGTTTGGGTCGTGACAAGTTGGTATTAGATCCTAGGTTATTAGGTCTCATAAGTCATGAGCAGGTTTAGTGGAGTCTCGCAGATCGGTATAGAGACGTCTGTATTTATCCCCAAGAGGCTGCAGAACCTTTAGGAAAACTTCATAGTTTTGGAATTCTATCATACGTACTTGATTCAGCTTGAAATGTAACTCTTGAAATTTCCTTCCACGCGTTCGTATGCGCACATGAGCGCTTAGAATTAGATGTTCCTTGATGGCTTGTAATTCCCCGATCGATGGACGAGATGTAATCTCTGTGAGTTTAGGTTGGGCCAGTCTGAAGGACTTGAGGCCAGATCTTTGCCTATGGCTTGAGCACCAAGGTGCTGATTGTTTAACAAATATTTTTGAACTTATACATTCGGTATTGTCCTTATTAGTCGAAGTGACGGCTGGATAGCCACGTGAAGAGTATGTTAGTCCTGCCAGATGTATTTATGTGACTTGGAAGTGACGAGGGAGGTCTGATGGATGATAGATGCACTAATAAGTGCTTGATTTCCATTGTGACTGGATGTGTAGCCCCGAGTTATGGGCAGAATCTTTTCATGTCTCCTAGTTGGGAGTGAAGTAAATTTCATGTTGCGGTATGAGTTCAAACTCAGGAAGACTAAGTAATTGTGTAATGTGTATGACGGTGGAAGGTATATAGAAATATTATATTGAGGCGAAACAGGTGGGTTATCTCTTGTGGAGTGTTCTAAAGTGGTGTGATCCTTATGTGTATGTTAGGAGATCTCATGTGCTAGTGAAAAGTACGTGTTGAAATTTGAAATTTTGGGTCGCCTAAGAGAGTGGGCTTAGCTATTGTGCGGATGAATGCGAGAATTACAGAAGATTTACAATACTAGATAATTTGTGTTTTCATAAGCTTAGAAATGATTTAAGTTTAATCTCACTATGGTATTGTGGCATCAATAGAGTAAAAGTGTTATGAGTTGTTGAGTGTATTTGGACCTATGGCTCCGACCAAGTGGGGGAGTCTATTGATTAGTTGATTGCACGGTTAGGTGCTATGTTGGTTCCATTTTGAGGCGTGCAAGTGAATCAGTTATGGCTTGCAAAAATTGAGACCGAGAATGGCTCGAGTAAAGGAAGATTTCGACAAAGGTTATATTATGCTTTATGGGGAAAGAGAATCACGCGATGTCCTGAGTGGTTGTTGGTAAAGAATGCTCGGTGCATAGAGCAGGAGGTTGCTTGGTTGTATTGATCTTGCGGTATTAGAATGCTAATAAGGTACGGGTGATTCTGTTCATTTGCTCAGGTAAATTACAGTTTGAAGAAGAGTGAATGACTCTCGAGAATGGCTCTAATGTGTTAAAGATTCTACAGGAAACAATCAGGTATATTAAAGTTGTAGGTGTGGTTAGAGATTGAGTTTTCATTGGAAGAGGTCAAGACTTGTGGTATTCCTATGTTGGTTATGTGATTCTATGTATCGATATCAGAAAGGTAAAGGTAACGAATTTAGATTCATAGGAAGATCTTCAGAGTAAAGTATTTTAGAGTGTGGTGATTCTGGGAATATTTGAGAGTATTCAGCGGCTTATGGGTCTTAGTCAGTGTGGTTTTATGTTGGGGTCTCGTGTGGTAATCCTGGGTTGAGGCATTGTGGTGATACAACAAGAGGGAGCATCAAGTTGAAAATGAATCAGAAGGAAATTTAGATAGATGGAGTAGCTTGATAGTAGACCGAATCAGTATGGTAAGGATATGATCAGTTCTTTGTATGTGTTCGAGGTAATGGGTTCTTACAGGTATTTTGCAGCAATGCTCATGGGTTTTGATGGCTTGCTTAGCGTGGCCTAGTTAGAAGGATTTAGTCCTGGCAGTTTAATTTGTGCAAACAGAATTGGGAGAGTTCTTGTTGATTCCTACCGTGTTTGGAGAGGTGCATTTTCTACGAATATGAGTGGCATGGGATGTGTAATGATTTTTCTTCTAGATGGGATCAATAGAAGTCCTTGACTAGTTGAGTGCGTAGATGTCTGTGGCTTGGAAGGGAGATTAAAAAGTTTTCCTGTTATCCTTGGATGGTATGGTATATGTTGTATGTTGTGAAGGATCGAGATTTGCGTGTATGAGGTTTCAGTTCAGTTCTGAAAGGAAGTTCATAATACTCTTAGGCAGCGGGTAGTCTTAGATGATTAAGGAAATGGTATTGTTATTTGGAAGTGATTTGACAAGAGTATAGGTTTCAGAAAAAGGACAATGTGATTAAGTTTATGCCACTTCAATAGTATTACGGCACCTTTAGGCTGGATCGACTGCTGATATTCGAGTTGCATATATGGCACATGGAAATTTTAGAATATCTTTCGTGGGATGATTGGGTACCTGAGGTGTGATATGTATTCGGACGGCGGAATTTGGGATCAGGTATGGTTATTGGTGTGTTACATGGAGTTAGAGATCGGAAGTTCTCATATTCAAGCTATGTGGTAGTTGTAGGTCGTGTGTATCAGCACTATTCAGTGACTATCGGGGTTTGGAGACCAATCAGACCTTTTGTTGCTTGGGATATTAGATCTTGGATGTGTCATTGGGTTCAAACTGGTTGTTTCCATATTGTGTTATTCTGAACTATTGCGATAAGATGGCGCGATTGGCTATGTCGGGAAATGCCACAGATTAAGTGGCGATGTTCGTCAGATTATGTCTTATTGGGGATATATTTCAAAGACTTAGTAGATGACTGGGAAGGATTTCCTTTCTTATTTGGGGTCTTGTGACGAGTGTCAGTGCTAAGGCTCCTTATATTGATTCAGTCTCGGTGGTGAGGGACTTCTCGAAGGTGTTTCTTGTAGCTGGGCATGTCGCCGAGCAAGGTTATGGATTTCGGTGTTGATTTGGTGCCTTGTATCATATCGTATAGCATTGGCAAAGTTATTGAAGTGGAATGAGCAGCTTCAGGTTTCCTTGATAAGGTTGGTAGGCCAATGTGGATACGTGTTCTAGCTCGAGTCGGTTTGGTTGGCCCCGAATTGTATTGTTGAGGGATAGGTTGATTCGACTTCTATTGAGCTTATTAGTGATCTGGGGAGATCTATGAGCTACCTTTCTGTGTTGTAATTGCTGGTTATAGGCACATATGGTGCGGTTCAATTGGGGTCTCTTAGTGGAATTCGAGCGGGAAGAATAATTGAGCGCTGCTTAGTGAACGGCGTATCGGTTATGTCCTATCGGGTTACGTGGCGTGTGTTATTTGTTTCACCGTAGGTGTAATGATTTGCTTTGGTTCCAAACATCAAATTGTGCGTGGCTGTCAATTTTGATCATAGTGACTTGAGGTATTTCATGTGTAGCAGTGTTTGGACAGGATCGCGCATTGTAGCGAGGCTACATGGAGATATTTTGGGGTAGATTCATGTGTTCTATTTCTATGATATGAGACAGGTTCTCAGCCTTGTGTTGTGATGGTACTGATGAGCTTGAGGTACAACTCTTTCTTTTGGGGTCATTTTCATGATTTGAGTATATTTAGACCGTTTCTTATTGGTGCACTAATTATGCAAGTTGTGGCTTAGGCCTGTATTGATGTGTCATGTCACCAGAGTGGTATGTTAGATTCGAGGTAATCGTTGGGGTCACTAATGAATATGAGCGAATTTGATTTCAGCTTGTTGGAAGGATAAACTCGAGGTTCGGCTCAGAAATCTGCTGTGGTATTAGCCAAAATGAAGGTGACTTCATGAATAGTAGACCTGAGAGATGGTTACGTTTTATTGCATGTTTCATTTATCATTAGCAGTATATAGAAGTGTCGGAATAAGACCTTAGTTGATAAGAGGTTTTCTACCAGTACTCGGGTGTTGTGTACAGTTGCTGTGCATAGAAGTTATCGTTTCGAGTGTTTGAGTTATGTGATATATCATATAATTAAACCTGAGGTTACAGATATGGGGTATTACAGCTGGTTCGGACTTATTCTAAAGATAGATGTGAGGATCTGATCTTGTGTATGATCTCGGAAAGTGAAATGTGGTTTTATTATTTATGGGCTAGACTAGATTGTGTGATTTTAGTTGAAATGTGTTACGAACCTATATGAGATAGGGTGACGTGGGATCACCCCCGGGTATATGCTTGGTAAGGTCATTCAGCTATTGGTTGGCTTCTAGGACAACTCTGGGTACGTTCGAGGACGAACGTGCATTTAAGTAGGGGAGGATGCAATGACCCAACCGGTCGTTTTGGGCTTTTGCACTTTGATCGCCAGTTCTCAGACATGACTTGCCCCGTGTTATGCATTATGACCGATGTAGATAATTGGTTTTGGCTTTCAGGAAAAATCGGAATAAATTTGAAAGAATAGTCTCAGTTGAAGGCTTTGAATTTGAAAGGGTTGACCAAGAGTTGACTTATTTGTATATGAGCTCGGATCGGAATATTTATGATTTGTCTATCTCATTTAGGTGATTTATGACTTATGAGCGCGATCGGAATGCATTTTGGAAGTATGTGGAAGGATTTGGCTTGAATTGGCAAGTTAATATTTCGGCGAATTCCGATTGATAGGTGAGATTTTGATCCGATGGTAAGAATGGAATTTCGAGAGTTGTTGTAGCTTCGTTAAGTAATTTGAGATGTGTGTGTAAAATTTTAGGTCATTCGGACGTGGTTTGGTTGGGTTTTTGATCGAATGCGTGTTTCGGAAGTTTTAGAAGAACTTAGGCTTGAATTCGATGTAATTTGATGGTTTTGGTGTTGTTTGAGGTGCTTTGATAATTGGAATAAGTTTGGATGATGTTTTGGGATGTGTTGGTGTTTTTGGTTAAGGTCCCGGGGGCCTCGGGGTGATTCTAGATGGCTAACAGAGAGCTTTGGACTTGGGAGATTTTGATTTGGCTGCTGCTTCTAGTATTCCCGCTTCTGCGGAAATGGGACCGCAGAAGCGGCATCGTAGGTGCGAAGAGAAAACCGCAGAAGTGGTTTTGGTTGGTGCAGCAGGCTAAACAGATGCGGTGCTTTTTTCGCAGAAGTGGAACCGCATCTGCGAGCGAAGGACCGCAGAAGCGAAACCGCATCTGCGAGCGAAGGACTGCAGAAGCGGAAGTTTTGGGTGTTAGTGGAAGCCGCAGAAGTGGCATGTGGTCCGCAGAAGCGGGACCGCGGAAGCGGAAAATTTTCCGCAGAAGCGAAATGTGCTGGGCAGAAGGTTATAACTTCATTTCATCCGCAATTTTGGGTCTATTTTCGCTCATGGCTGCTCGTTTTTGGAGATTTTTAGAGGAGATGAAAGAGGGATACAAGAGGAATCGACTTGAGGTAAGAATCTTGGTCTTAAAACTTGATTATATTGTGAAATCCACCTAGAAATTCATGGAAATTAAGCCTAAAATTGAAGAACTAGGACTTGGAAATTGGAGATTTTTAAATTGGGATAGGCCATTTGAGCTCGGATTTGGGAGTTCTTGATATGTATGAACTCGTGGGAAGATAGGAAATCTATTGATGTGAAAGTTTTTGAGTTTCGAGAAGTGGGCCCGGGGCTCGGGTTTTGGTAATTTCGGGATTTGTGCCCGTTATTATTTGTTTTTGCTTGGGCTTTGTTCCCTTAGCATATTGTGATGTATTCTCTTTGTTTTTGGATAGATTCGACGCGCGTGGAGGCCGATTTGAGGGGCAATGGCATCGCGAGCTAGAGATTTCTCCGGTTCGAGGTGAGTAATGATTGTAAATGATATCCTGAGGGTTTGAAACCCCGGATTTGCACATCATAGTGCTATATTGAGGTGACTTGCACGCCGGATAGCGAGCGTGGGATAGAGCACCGTTGGGGATTGCGACTTGGTCCATCCTGATTGATGAATTTACTGCTTATTTGTATGAAATTACTTGTTATCATCACAATTTGGGTCGATTGCCATATTTGGGCTTCGTGCCAGCTATTTGAACCCTTCGGGGATTGTTGTTGATAATTCCTTACTGTTTTAATTATATACTTGAACTCAGTCATGTATTTTCCAGTGTTTTAAAACTCACCCAAGTTTATTATGCCATAAACGCTTGAAATGATATTTTCAAAAATATTTTAAGCTGAGCATCATGTTTTACTGTTGCCTGAGTGGCTTGTTGATCTTTGACTAGGTAAGGCCGAGGGCCTGTATTGTGAGGATACATTTGGATCAGGTTGCAAGCCACAACAATGTTATACTGATATTGATATGAGGCCGAGGGCCTAGATTGATGCCACGAGATGGCTTGATATTGTGCTTGGACCGTAAGGGGGCCCTCCCGGAGTTTGCACACCCCTAGTGAGCATCGTTGACGATAAACGGATCGGGCTGCACGCCGCAGCGGTATGTGGATTGGGTTGCATGCCGCAACAGTACTAGTACTATTCTATGTGTTTACATTATTTCATTTGCCTACCTTTACCTATTGTTTGTGCTACTTCATGTGATATCTACTGGGTTGCCTGGCATTATCTGTTAATTGAGTGTGGTGCCCGAGGGGCGGACTTCTGTGCTTATCTATACTATTTGATTTGCATTCGTTTGCATACTATTGAAAAAGTCATTTTCAAAAGAGTTTTTAAACTAAGCTAAGATATTTCTAAAGATTTCACAGCTTCACTGCTTTTCTCAAAGGGTTTTATACTACTTCTATATAGCATGATGATATGTCATACGTGATTTCTTACCGCTCAGTTATTATTTACCTTTATTACTTACTGAGTTGGAGTACTCACTTTACTCTCTGTACCCCGTATGCAGATGCATGCATTTATTCACCCAATAGCGGGTTTGGCTGACCAGAGTTAGAGATATAGGAGTTTAACAAGGTGACTGCCAGCGTTCGCAGCATCGTTCTTCTCCCTTTGTTCATTATTCTTAATTAGTGTACTTTTAGACCTTGTGGTTGTACTTACATTCTAATAGACACTCGTGACTTGTGACACCCTGATTAGGGCTGTGTTGGATTGTATTTCCGCTAATTAATATTATTAAGTGATATTTTAGCTGTTTATTCATGTTGAAATTATTTTTGAAAAGACGAGTAGTGTTAGTTGGCTGGCCTCGTCTTTACGAGAGGCGCCATCACGACCAGTGCGGGGTTTGGGTCGTGACAGATTTCCACAGGGAGCTAGATATTAGAGTTGAATTTCTATCTAAATTGGAGTTGTGTATTTGTGCCTAATTGCACTTCTAAACATTGTTGGTTTTGATTTTTACTTCTAATTTTATACTACTGGGATGCTAAATTAGACTAAGTAAAGCTAAGATTAAACTATTGCAAGTTGTTCAAATAGATAAAAGGCACTAGGGTAGTGACTTTCTCCTAGGTGGCTAATTGACTAATTCTTGAGTCTAACGCTAGATTATCACATTTGAGGAGTATGACATAACCATTGCACGATTCTACTCACTCTATACCTCTCAATAGTTCGAGTGATTTTGCCCGAATTGACTTTCTCAAGATCAATTGGGTATGCAAATTTGTTCAAGCAATTGAGGTTCAAGTCGGATATTACTATCTCTAGGTTTAACCCTTGAATTGGGACTATCAATCTCTTGAATACGCCCCAATTTCTTGTTGCACCAATTTCATGGACTTAGGCTCTCTTTCGCAAGAAGAGCCAAAGTCTACTAGGCATAAACTAGTTTTTGCAATCACTAATTAAACATTAAAATCCTGAATTACTCCAAATATCAAACACCCATAGACAATCAAGCATCAAAACACAACACCCTTCAATTACCCACACTAGGGTTAAGCCACAACCCTAGCTAATGGGTCTAGCTACTCATGATTATAGAAGAAAACAAAGAAATAGATGAAGAAAAGCCCATAAGAATTAATTACTAGATAAAACTTGAATATTCAATGATGAAACTAAGCTAAAAGTACTCAAAATGGTAAAAGAGAAGAGTTCACGAGCGCAGCTCTGTCCCAAAATCTATCTGATGACCTAAAAATGGGAAAAGAAACTATTTATATTAGGCTGAAAATTCTTGACAAAACTACCCATGCGAGGGCTAGCGCGGACCGCACAAAATCGAGTGCGGACGCACTAAGGCTCTTGGATTGAGTAGTCTCCTTTCTGAAGTTAGCCATTGCGGACCGCACAAAATGCACCGCGGCCACGGTAGCTTCTATTGCGGTCCACACAAAATGGACCGCAGACCGCATTGGGCATAATCCTCTAATTGGCAGCTCTCTAATCTTTGGCTCTGTGGACCACACGAAATCGAGTGCGGCCGCAATGAAATAAATTCCGCGCAAAATCCTTTGCGGCCGCATTGCCTGGATGACTGAGAAGCATACTCTCTAATTTTCATCTTTGCGGACCGCACAAAATGGTGTGCGGTCACAGTGGCCCTATTTGACTGATCTTGGTCTTGGTCTTGGTACTTGTGCATGTTTCACTCCTTTTTGAGCTGGTTTTTGACACATTGTCACCTTGTTGACCAAACCCTGCAGTCAAGTACAAATTGTGAGCCTTTGGGACTATTTTGTACACATTTCTAATAAAAACTTAAGCAAGAAGGAGTGTAAAATGTATCATAATTCATAGTCATTAAAGTCTGCCAAAAATTGGGACTTGATGGCCGTACGGGGTTGATACTCGCTATCATACCCTCCGAGTTTGATAGCCTATTTGGCCAATCTGCCCAATAGTTCAGGTTTATGCAAGATGTTTCGAAGAGGGTACGTTGTCAAAACGCATATACGATGGCACTGAATATAAAGTTTTAATTTTTGAGATGCACTTATGAATGCAAGAGCTAATTTTTCTAAGTGGGGATACCTGGTTTCAGCATCTCCTAGAGTCTGACTTACGTAATAAACAGGGAATTGGATACCTTGTTCTTCCTGAACTAGCACACCACTTACTGCTACCTCAGATACAGCTAGATATAAGTACAATATTTTATCCTCTTTCGGGGTGTGGAGCAAATGCGGGCTCGAGAGATACCGCTTTAGCTCCTCCAAAGCGTGCTGGCATTCTGGAGTCCATTCAAAGCTGCTTTTCTTTCTGAGAAAGGAGAAAAAATGATGACTCTGATATGACAATCTTGAGATGAACCCGCCCAAGGCCGCTATCCGTCCGGTCAACCACTGTACGACCTTCACATTATTCACCTCTATGATTTATTTAATGGCCTTGATTTTTTCAGGGTTAATCCCAATCCCCCTATTTGACACCATGAAGCCTAAAAATTTGGCCGATCCTACTCCGAAGGCACATTTCATGGGGTTGAGCTTCATGTTTTAACTTCTAGGGATATCGAATGTTTCCTGCAAATGAGTCAAATGGTCCTCTGCGCTCAGAGACTTAACTAGCATGTCATCAATGTAAACTTTCATATATTGGATTATTTTATGTTTGAACATCTTATTAACTAGGCGTTGGTACGTAGCTCCTGTGTTTTTTAGTCCGAAGGGCATTACGTTATAGCAGTATGTACCATACTTTGTGATGAACGAAGTCTTTTCCCTGTCTTTCGGGTTGATTTGAATTTGATTATACCTAGAATAGGCGTTGAGAAAAGTAAGGATCTCGTGGCCGACCGTGGCATCGATCAAGCGATCGATGTTAGGCAATGGGAATGAGTCTTTGGGGCATGCTTCATTTAAGTCTTTATAATCTACGCACATTCTTAATTTGTTTCCTTTTTTGGGGACCACTACTACATTAGCCAACCATTCAGGGTATTTTAGCTCCCTAATCGATCCTATTTTGAAGAGGTTCGTTACCTCGTCTTTGATGAACGCGTGTTTTACCTCGGATTGACGCCTCCTTTTTTCCTTTACTGGTTTGAATCTTGGATCAACGCTTAGCCGGTGGGTGGCTATTACCGGTGGGATCGCTGTCATGTCTAAATGGGACCAAGAAAAGCAATCAATGTTGTTAACAAGAAATTGTATGAGTTTTTTTCTAAGTACGGGGGTTAATCCCGTTCTCAGGTATACCTTTCGATCTGGAAGATGTTTGGCCAAGATGTCCTGTTCGAGTTCTTTGACCGTTGATTTTGTTGCATCCGATTCCTCAGGGGCAACGAAGGTCCGAGGAGTGAGGAAATCTTCCTTGTCGTCTTCATTCAAATGCTCACAGACCACCTATTCTTCTGGAGTCGGCACGTCTCCTGACCCGTCCCGGAAGGGGGGAGTTGATGTTGGTGTCATGTCATTTACCGCGAACATCTCCTTTGCTGTGCATTGTTCTCCATATACCGTCTTTCGTTGGGAATTCATCATCTGATGAAGATTTGTTGGTACCGCCCTCATATTGTATCCACGATCTTCCAGTATGGCATTGTACCCCATGTTCCCTTGCATGACATGAAACTTGGTATCCTGAACTGTACGGGACATGGTGACTGGGAGGATGACTTCTCCCTTTGTTGTCTCGCTTGCCATGTTGAATCCATGGAGTATTCGAGAGGCGGGTACGATCTGGTCTAGTAGTCCGAGCTGCGCCACCATCTCCGACCTGATTACATTGGCTGAGCTACCTGGATCCACAAACACACGTTTAATTTGAATGTTGTTCCAAAGAAAAGAAATTACCAGCGGATCATCATGTGGTTGGGACAAGGCCTCGATGTCTTCATCTCTAAATATAAGGGCGTCCTCGGGTATACAACTCCGAGTTTTCCTTTCTGCTGCTATGGACACTCTGGCCCGTTTGAACATGGGCCCCTATGGGACGTCGGTTCCTCCAATGATCATGTGAATGATGTGCTGAGGTTCTTCCGGTCCGTTCTTTCCATGGATCTGTAGTTATTCTTTGCAGACTGTGTCAGTCCTTATCACGCACCCTTGGGGGTCTTCCGCCTTTTCATAACGGTCGTCGATTTGCATGCCGCCTCAAGGTGCGAGTCTTCGATATGTCGTGCCAAGGCGAGTGCTTCGAGAATGAGCCTCGGGTTGTACTTCGATCCTATCGAGGCCGAGCTCGAAGATGCCATGAAAACAATAAAATCGGCCTTCCCCGATTCTAACCGCGTACAATATATGTATGTAAATATTTTTAAAATATGCTTCAAAGTTGTACATTGATATATAATTTTATGTGTGTGTGCTGCCACAAAATTATTTACCTACAGACCTTGTACTGACGATGTTCCACCTATAAAGCGTTGTTTCCGAGGGAAGTTCCTCGGTAAGCCGCATCAATAAAAGGCAAAGGCCAAATACATAACTCGACCCTTAAACTTGACCTTTTTTGTCACTTGAACACTTAAACATAGAGTTGTTCCTATTAGGCCTTTCAACTAAACCATATATGTGCCAATTAGACACTTTGTAGACTATTTGAGAAAAACTTTTATAAAAATTAACGATGGATATGTAATTAGCTGCACTTGTGTATTTGATAGCTTTTAAGGCTTT
This sequence comes from Nicotiana glauca, assembly GCA_026770625.1. Classification (NCBI taxonomy): domain Eukaryota; kingdom Viridiplantae; phylum Streptophyta; class Magnoliopsida; order Solanales; family Solanaceae; genus Nicotiana; species Nicotiana glauca. The sequence continues at coordinate 183,417 of MU730663.1, forward strand.
CTTCTTTACTTATGAAATAGCTGTATTTGTGTATTTGACAGCTTTGCTCTTTTGTTGAAGTACTATTTTTGTTAAAAGTTGTTAATGTCAAAATGCAACTTCTATCAACCACTTGTGTATTTTAGTTTGTAAAGTTTTATTCCAGTAGCGTGTAAAGAGAACAAGCATGGCAAATGAGAACAGTCAAATCCATGTACACTATACTTTCTTTTAAAAAAAATTAAGAGAAAAAATGATGGGTTCACGGGAAGAAGAAGAGAAATAGAATGTAGGGTAAAAATTAGCTTTAAGTGGAATAATATATTAGAATATAATAATTATAAAATAATAATCACAATATTTTTCTCATGTTCACACGTCTTTTCTCACGCACTCAATTATGTCACTACAAAGTGTCTAATTGGCACAAATGTAGTTTAGTTGAAGGGCCTAATAGGAACAACTCTATGTTTAAGTGTTCAAGTGACAAAAAAGGTCAAGTTTAAGGGCCCGGTTATGTATTCTGCCAAAGGCAAAACTTTAGTAGTATCGAATGTTGATGATGAATTAAAACTATTCAAAACTTAGGCAGAATACATATTACGTAACGTGTAATTTGCCTAATAGAGCAATAAGAACTATTCAAATTATGTACGAAATAAACAACGCAAACCTAGGTTGTAAAATTTAGAACAAATGGATGTAAAATATCGCTTTATGGTATAGATGCACTTATATTCATGAACGTTAATAGAATAATTTACAACTACACATAGGGGTTAACATCAACACGAACTCGTTAACAAAATGTCGAGTGATATAGCTCTATGACAGGTAATAATTTGATTTGCTGATAAATTATGACTGATAAATGTGTCTCGAGTATTAAGCAACAAAACTCGAGAATTGGAATTTCTTATGAAAACAGTAAGTGAAACTAAAATAGAAGCGAAATGCAACAAAGAGAGGTAGAGTACGTAACAAAAATATAGCTAGATAGCATATATCATAAAATCCATCAAAACCTCTAATCAAAAGAAAATTAAAAAAATTAATAGAAGTATCCCCTTTTTACCTCAGCAAGTACATCTACCAATATATGCAAAAAGGAACTAACAATCAAATTACATTGTAGGACTTAATGATGGAGTAAATACAAACACAAACAAAATGAGAGTAACACAATCTGACATTCATCTTATTGCGTACTTATTAATTACTTTCTTTGTCCATAACATAAAAACTGTGATAATTTTAAGGATGAAGATTGAGATAGAATCAACTTATATTAATGAGTTATTCAGGTAGGTGCCCGAGGTGTTAAACAGTAATTTTGGGCAACTCTGGAATGGTACTTGACACGTTTGAGGACGAACATATGCTTAAGTGGGGGAGAATATATCAACCCAACCGGCCGTTTTGAGGCCTAGCACGTCGTTCGGTAGTTCAAGACCTTGAGTAGCTTCACTTTATGTACTGTGACTTGCACGCGTAGTTGGTTTCAATTTTTGGGAAGTTTGGAGCTGATTTGGAAGAATAATTCTCAATTCGGAAGCTTTAAGTTAAAAGAGTTGATCAAGGTTTGACTTTTGAGTAAACGACCTCGGAATCGAAATTTGAAGGTTCCAATAGGTTCGTATGATGATTTTGGACGTGAACGTATGTTGGTGTGGAGTATCGGATAGTCGAGGAGCATTTCGGCGCTTAATTTGAAAAGTTAACCTTTTGAAAGTTTTAGAATTTCCTAAGTTTGATTTAAAGTGGGCTTTGGTGTAACTGATGTCCGTTTGAGATTTCGAACCTTGAAATAAGTTCAATTGTGATTTATGAATTGTACATAAATTTGTCATCATTCCGGAATGTTTATGTATAATTTAGATGTGTTCGACGAATTTTGAATGTTTGAAATTTAAAAGAAGGATTTTGGTCCTCGATTCATGGTTTTGATGTTATTCGTGGTGTTTCGAGCCTTTGGAGAAATTTAGAGTAGGTATTGGGACTTGTTGGTGTGATTGGACGGGTTTCGAGGGGCCTCAAGTGTGTTTCCAGATGGTTTCAGACCAAGTATGGACGCTTTGCTGGTGCTAGTGCTGGTATTTGGTATTGTTCTTCGCGATTGCAAAGGGATGCACACGTTCGCAAAGAAGAATTTACGACTGAAGGGGAATTGTGCATCACGGACGCGACACTGTAGTCGTACCGCAAAGATGGATCTGGGCCTTCACGAACGCGAAGAAGGACGAGGAATTGGGGGTCTGGCATGCATTAAGCCTTTGCGAATGCGGCTCAGAGACCGCGAATGCGAAGTGTTGGGATCAGGAGGTGTCGCAAACGCGATCGGGGGTCGCAAACGCAAAGAAGATTTTTGACAATTGTGATTTTTGGCCTTTGCGATTACGTGGGTACTTCTTCGATCGAGAAGAGGAAAGACCTAGGTAGACTTGATTTTTAATACAGACTTAGCTCATTTTCACTTGGGTTGGCCAATTTTGGGAGCACTTCGAGGGGAGATTTTCATCATTATTGCAAGGTAAGTAATTCCTACTTGTTGTAAGTTAAATACATGAATTGTATATGGATTAAAACATAAAATTTTATAGAAATTGTTAGATTTTGGTAGAAAACCTAGAAAGGTAATCTTGGATTTTGACCACGAAATTGGATATGAAATTAGAAATAATTATATCTTTGAGTTCGTGGTGTTATGGGTAGTATTAATCTTTGTAAATCTTTTAGAATCCGAGCGCGTGGTCCTGGGAGTTGTCTTTGTTAACTTTTCGAGCGCAGTTGAAAATTGTTATAAATTGTTGAATTATGAGTATTGGAGTATATTTTGATTGGTTTGCACGTTGTTTGATTAGTTTTGGGTCAATTGCCATTGGTTGAGGAGTTTGAGAGGTATTAGAGTTGGTTATCAAAATTTTGAGCGAGGTAAGTCTCATCTCTAACCATGTGAGGGGTAAACTACCCCGTTGGTGTTGTATTTATTATGCTATTTATTTTGGAGGCTACGTACGCACGAGTTGAAGAGAGTCCATATGTAACTAGAATCATGTTTATGTACGGGTAGACTTAGGACTTTACCATACAGTAGTTGTATTACTTGAACTTAAAACTTATAATTGGAATTTGATAGAGATCAAGTCAAATCGAACCTCAATACCTTGAGTTGTCTGGTGGGATAATTTATTAATGGTAAATTACATGCTTACGTTATGTCCCTGACATTGTGTTGCAAATACATAACCCGTAATTCAATAAGTTTCTTCTCTACCTGGGTATCGGGCCAAACACCTTGGTATTATATATATTTAGATGCATTCATGGATCGGGCTGTACGACTTAGTGTATGTAATGACTATATGGATCGTCCGTAAGACCTCGATATAATTCATGTGTAAAATCGGTAGGAGTTCGAATATCTGCGAGATTACCTTTTTGATTGAGACTTGGCAATTACATGATATTACTTCATGACTTGAGACCTCATATTTACTTGATGGTTCTTATTTGTTGAGATGTCATGTGGTATAAATTGATATTTTGTTAAAGCATCACGTTAGTTACTGTTTCTTATTTCATTGATACGGTTGTATTTCATTACTACTTATAATTTTTGTATTTTATTTATTGGACCATTAGTAAGTGTCGATATCGACCCCTCGTCACTACTTCTCCGGGGTTAGGCTAGATCCTTACTAGGTACACATTGATTTATGTATTCATGGTAAATTTCTACACTGATTGTGCATGTATGTTGGTGGTCATTCAGGTGCATGAGCGTAGTTGTTGAGGGGAATTTACGGTGAGCTGCATTCCAAGTTACGATCCGCTGCACACGCAGTCTCCATCATGTTCATTTATGTTGTCCTATCTATTTTTACATTCCAGACATATATTGTATTAGTATTGTACTTCCTAGTGTATGCTCATGCACTTGTGATACCGGATTTGGGATAATTTAGTAGATGTTTATGGTTTTGCTTAATATTATCACCTTTTTATTTTATATAATACTAATATTGTATGTATCCACAATTTTTAATGCATGAATTTCTTTATTTAATAAATTTCATAATTTCAAAAATATTGAAATGAATAATTAAGTTGATAGTTCACCATTGGCTTTTCTAACAATGACGTTGGATGCCATCACGACCCATAGTGAAAATTTGGTCATGACATCCCACCTCAGCAAGTACATCCACAAAAACCTGCAAAAAGGAACTAATAATCAAATCACATTGTAGGACTTTATAGTAGAGTAACACTGTAATGATCTGACCAGTTGTTTTGATCTCACTACAAGAAATTGGATTATTAGTGGCGACATTTAGCAGCAACCCTATAAGTTGCTACAACAGTTATATTATTAGCAGCGACTTTAAAAGTCGCCAAAGATGGCAAATATTTAGCCACGACTTTTTTTAGGTCGTCTCTGATGTGGCTGAAATTTTCAGTCCCGCTAATAATAAAATTTTGGCTCTATATTTTTTGTGGCGACTTTTAAGAAATCGTCTCTAAATTTGTCTTGTAGCGACTGGGTCACTCCTACTAAATTTTAAAATAATAAAAGAAAATAAAAATAGATCTCTCTCTCCTATTGAAAACACTTTCGAACAGATCGAATAGCACAAATTAAAGTGAAGAACAAAAGCTCACAAAACTCTCTCTAGAAATTGGTCCTCTCTCTAGAAATCAGTACTCTTCTTCTAAATTTTCACCCAAATCTAGATACTCAGTTTGTTACTCAATTGCAGGAATTCTACAAGGAATTCGAGGATCGAGCAGCTGTTCAGGAGTTCAAGTACTCGAGAATTCAGCTATGGAGTTGAAGAAGAAATATAGAGAGAAGAATAGAATAGAGATAAGGAGATTTGAGAGGAAATTGTAATAGATTCATAGATGCCTGTAACTGACAATTACATTGGAATATAAAGGTTGCAAATGACTGCTTCTCTATCTAACTAACTCGACTGCTTCTAACTAATTTTCTGATTTCTAACTAACTTGTAACTAACAAGCTGACATGGCATTGTTAACTAACTTGTAACTACTACACTGATGTGGCATCGCTGGATTATCTCTTGAATTCATTGTGAAATTTGTGTATCAATACTCCCTCCTGCAGAAGATCCTTGACCACAAGGATCAAAGCGAGGAAACCTGGTCTTCAAGGCATTGAAGAACTCCCAAGTTGCATTATCAGCTGGTAGACCTGTCCATTTAACTAGAACCTGGGCAACAGCCTTATTTCCTTTATTAATCATCCTTCTCTATAAAATAGCTTCTGGCTCAGCACAATTAGGATCAGCAATGTCATTTGTAGGAGGGTAGGTAAATTAGGAAGGTAACTCATAACATATTTTTAGGAGAGAAACATGTACAGTGGGGTGTATCTTAACTGATGGAGGAAACAAAAGGGTGTATGCTACAGGACCTACCCTCTTAACAATCTGGAAAGGTCCATAATATTTTGAAGCTAATTTGTTGAAGGGTTGTGATGTAATAGTTACTTGTTTGTAAGGTTGAGCCTTGAAGTATACCCAATCTCCAACTTCAAAATTCCTATCACTTCTATGATTGTCAGTCTGCTGTTTCATCCTGAGTTGAGCTTTCAATAGATGATGCTGTAGTAATTGGAGCTTCATCTCCATATTGAGCAAAGTGTTATCAACCTCTGTGGAAGCTGACTCTCCTGGTAGATAAGGTAGATGAAGTGGTGGTGGCCTGCCATATAATGCCTCATAAGGTGTAGTTTTTATGGCCATGTGGAAGGAAGTATTATACCAATACTCAGCCAAATGTAAATAGGAATACCAATCTGTGGCTTCTTCAGAACAGAAGCACCTTAGATAAGTTTCTAAACACCTATTTAGGACCTCAGTTTGGCCATCTGACTGAGGGTGATAAGCTGTTGAGGTGTTTAATTGAACTCCCTGAATTGCAAATAACTCCTGCCAAAATGTGCTCAGAAATACTGCATCCCTGTCACTAACTATGGAATCTGGTAATCCATGTAATTTGTATATGATCTCCATGAATACTTTTGCCACAGATTGAGCAGTATATGGATGTTTCAAGGGAATAAAATGACCATATTTACTCAATCGATCCACTATGACTAAGATGACTTCATATCCTTGGGACTTAGGAAGGCCATCTATGAAGTCCATACTAATTTGAGACCAAACTACCTCAGGAATAGGAAGAGGTTGTAGAAGACCAGGATATGCTGCCAAATCTGCCTTATTTCTCTGACAAATATCACATCCTTGAATAAAGAGTTTGACATCTTCTCTAATTCCCTTCCAGTAAAACAATGACAAAATCCTCTTGAGTGTTGCTTCTATTCCAGAATGACCAGCTTGAGGAGTAGAATGCCACAATGATATGATGTTCTTTCTAAGATGAATGTCTTTCCCAACTATTAGTTTCCCTTTCCTTCTCAACTGATTGTGCATCCATGTGAATTGACTGTGACTGGTTGGATTGGTTTGTAATTGATTAATAAGAGCCTTCAAGTCAGCATCTGTGTTCCAGCTATCAAATATGGCATGCAATAACTCTGAGCTAGTTGTGGAAAGCACTAAGGAAAATAACTCAGCTCCAGGTACCCTAGATAGGGCATCTGCTACTTTGTTCTCCACCCCTTTTTTGTACTCAATAACATAGTCAAAAGTCATCAGCTTAGTAAGCCACATAAGCTGAGAATTTGTGTGTAATTTCTGTTCCATTAGAAATTTAAGGGCCCTTTGATCAGTCCTTATAATAAATTTCTGGCCAAGTAGGTACTGAGACCATTTTGTGACAGCATGAACAATAGCCAAAAGTTCCCTATTATAAACTGAAAGAGCAGTATGCCTGGGAAAAAGTGCTCTACTGATAAAAGCAATAGGATGCCCCTGCTGCATTAGAACAGCCCCTATACCATGTCCACTTGCATCAGTTTCAACAACAAAGGTCTTGTTAGCATCAGGTAGTGCCAACACTGGAGCTTGAATCAATGCACTCTTCAGTTGCTCAAAGGCTTCTGAGGCAGTAGGTGACCATTTGAAACTATCCTTCTTGAGGAGGTCAGTTAGTGGTTTGCTAATGGATCCAAACCCTCTAATAAATCTCCTATAGTAACCAGCTAGCCCAAGGAACCCTCTAAGCTGCTTAATAGTATTAGGTACAGGCCACTCTTTCACAGCTTCTATCTTTTGTGGATCAGTTGAAACACCTTCAGTGGTAATAAAATGCCCCAAGTATTCTATTTTTTGGACCCCAAAGAAACATTTGCTCTGCTTAGCAAATAGTTGATGTTTCTTCATTTCCCCAAAAACAGATTTCAAGTGTAATAGATGGTCATCCATGTTGCTGCTATATATTAGTATGTCATCAAAAAAGACCAGGACATACTTCCTAAGGAACTTATGAAAAACTGAGTTTATTAATCCTTGAAAAGTTGCAGGAGCATTCGACAAACCAAAAGGCATTACTAAATACTCATAATGACCAGCATGAGTTCTAAAAGCAGTCTTAGGTATATCTTCAACTGCCATTCTTAGTTGATGATAACCCGATCTCAAATCTATTTTTGAGAAGATTTTAGATCCTCCTAGCTCATCCAATAAGTCCTCTACAATGGGAATAGGGAACTTGTTTTTCACTGTTTGTTTGTTCAAATCTCTATAATCAACACACAGTCTCCATGTTCCATCTTTCTTTCCAACCAAAACTACAGGTGCAGCAAAGGGACTGCTACTTGGTTGAATAATACCTTGATCTAGCATTTGTTTTACTAAGGGCTCAATGATATCCTTTTTTACTAAGGGATATCTATATGATCTTTTATTAATAGGTTCAGTTCCTGTTTGAAGAACAATTCTATGATCAAACACTCCTCTAGATGGTAGTAGTTGAGTAGGTTCTTTGAACAATTCCTTAAACTCATCTATCAATTTCAGTAGTCTAGGATCTTGTTCACATGTCTCCTTAGTTTCCACAGAATAACATTGTACTTCATTACACATAGCAGGCATTACTTGTATCATGCATATTTCAGATTTATTACCTGAAATTCTGGTCAATTTCCCAGCTCCAGTAGTCATAATTTGCTTCCCTGCTCCTCTAAGTACATGCTTCCTTCCCTTGTAATAAAACTCCATGGTAAGTGTTCTGAAGTTCATTTTGATATCCCCCAATGTTAACAACCACTGAACTCCTAATACCACTCCACAAGACCCCAATGGTAGTAGTAAGTATTCAGCAGAAAATTCAGCTCCTTGTAGAAGCCAAGAGATTTTGCAAACTTTATCCACCTTCAACATGTTTCCATTGGCTACTGCTACTAGCTGTGGTGGGATTGCTCTCACAGGACATTTCAATCTCTCTACTAACTCCGGATCCATGAAATTGTGAGAACTTCCTGTGTCCACCAAGATGTGTAAGGGTTTTTGAGAATGATACCCTGTCACTCTTAGTGTCCTGTACCCCAGTGATCCATTCAAAGCATGAATAGAAATTCCCACCTGCTCCATTGGATGTGTGAGTTCTACCTCCTGCTCTTCTAGCTCATTCACCCCCTCAACTGAAAACAACCCTTCTTCTGGTTCTTCCAGTTCAAGCAAATATACCTGCTTCAAATTCTTACACTTATGCCCTACTACATATTTTTCATTGCAGAAGTAGAATAAGCCTTTAGCCCTTTTTTCATTCATCTCTTCTAGGCTTAAAGTTCTCCTGTTAAAACCTTTAGAAGTTCCAGCATTACTTTGGCTAGGAGTTGGTAATAATGGTCTGTTATTGATTCTTTGATCCACAATCCTTCTGGCATTATTTGCTGTTACATTACTAGTTGAAGCAGGTAATCTAATAGCAGCTAAGTAAGCTTCCTACATTCTAGCAGTTTTGTATACCTGTGATAGAGTTGTGGGATTTGTGAGTTTCACCGCAATGTTCAATTCATGCTTCATTCCGCCAAGAAAATAGCTAATGGCATTTTCTTGCGACAGATTCACCCTTGTGAGATTCCTTTCGAAAACAGCTTGGTACTCTTTGACAGTACCTGTTTGTCTGATCTTCTTGATTTCTTCCATAGGATCATCAAAATCGACTCCAAATCTCTCCACCAATGCCATTACATACTCAGTCCATGTAGCTGGTTGTAGATACTGCCTATATCTCATAAATGCTAAATGCCACTGTATAGCTTCCCCTTCTAATTGCATTGCTGCAACCTCCACCCTTTCTTCGACAGGGACTTTTTCCATAGAGAAAAACTGTTCGATCTTGAAGAGCCATGATTTCAGATCTTCTCCATTAAACCTTAAGAATTCCATCCTTGACCACCTCGAGAAGTTAGAACTATGGTGGTTATAATAGCCAAGATTCCTTTCTCTTGGTGACCTTTCGTCAAACGGTTCACCTTCATTCTGCATAGGTGTTTTGTCCCTTCGATTTTCCCCAGATTGATTCAACTGTTCCTTTAGTTCGAGAACAGTTTGATCCAACCTTTTCAGATTTGAAACTTCTCCAGATAGAGGCCCTACCTCTGCGATTAGTTTCTGCATTAATTCACGCAGATCCCCTGGTTCTTCTATGGTTGTCTCATTCGATCGAGTGCCTTTCACCATGATTGCCGAGGATGATCAGCTCTGATACCACTGATACTCAGTTTGTTACTCAATTGCAGGAATTCTACAAGGAATTCGAGGATCGAGCAGCTGTTCAGGAGTTCAAGTACTCGAGAATTCAGCTATGGAGTTGAAGAAGAAATATAGAGAGAAGAATAGAATAGAGATAAGGAGATTTGAGAGGAAATTGTAATAGATTCATAGATGCCTGTAACTGACAATTACATTGGAATATAAAGGTTGCAAATGACTGCTTCTCTATCTAACTAACTCGACTGCTTCTAACTAATTTTCTGATTTCTAACTAACTTGTAACTAACAAGCTGACATGGCATTGTTAACTAACTTGTAACTACTACACTGATGTGGCATCGCTGGATTATCTCTTGAATTCATTGTGAAATTTGTGTATCACTAAATCCCTTAAATCAAAATATGAATCTCATTTGTGGTATGTTAAAATCCCTAATCTTTTCATTTTTCTTTGGGGAAAGAAGTTGCTTTGCTGTAATTGATTTCGTGGAGGTATAATGGAAGGAACAATTTCTCTTGCATAATCTAACTGAAATCCTTTTTATTTTGTTACTATCATATATCTAACTTAAAACCCATATTGATTTATATAAGATATATTTACATTTGAGTTTTTATAATGGTTTTGTAAGACAAATTTTAACATGTAGTTAGAGATAATTATTGTTCAGCGATTTCATATTTGTATTTTTAGATTTATCTCGAATTTCTCTAAGCCATTTAATAATCTACAGGAATTAAAAAAATCACACAGAAAGAATCAATTGAAGCCTATTTGGTGTTGTTATTGTCGATTCTCGGACTTGACAGAATCTCAACTATTTCTTTTTCTAGGTAAGTTAAAAGCTTCTTCTTGAGAGACCTTTTACATGTCTACATTCCATTCTTATTCTTCTTATACGGTTATGTGCCTAAATCAGTAGACATGTAGTTTTTTATTTTATAAGGCACATATATGTTATTGTATGGTTATAAAAAAAAAATATAATACTTCTTCACGAATGATGTTCTTTTGAAACATTCTACACATTTTTTACATTAGAATTAGATGCATGTATTTGGGCACTTAATCAATAATCTGAATGTAAATTGCTTTCTTGACCATCTAAAAATAGAGTCTAAAGCCTATCAATTTAGGTATATATATATATATACACACATATATTATTTAATACATTCAACAGCAGATGCATTTTGCAACTATATATACTTGCACCTGGTAGATGAAGGCGATATTTGAATTAAGTTAGAGACTATAACGGTAGTTTCTTCGTTTGCTCTCAAATGCATATTATTTGATATGATAATTGATTAGTTGTCTTTTCTTTGATATTTTTCTAGATGAGTAAAAATATTGATATGATTGAAGCATAACTATGTGGGCAAAACTTGGACCAAAGAAAATTTTATAAATTTGAGTTTTGGGTTGTCGTCTAGTGTTCATGCATAAGAATTTGTTTGGTAAAATCCTTGTTGGCAATTTCTTTTGAAAGAGATTATGTGTTAAGTTTCATAAATGTATAGTCTCATGCTCACAGAAACTATAGTCTCATGCTCACAGAAGCACTACAGGTTAAAACGCTTGAACTGAACGAAAAATAAGATTCATGACACTTTGGGTCTAGTTAGGTAAGATATGTTAAACCTGTTTATCATTATGGTGTTTATATTATCATTAACTTTCATCTTCTTGATAATAGACTATTGGGTTGTTATTTGTTTATGTTAAATCTGAATTTTTGGATGTCATATGAAGTGTTTGAAAATATACCTGAGAAAAATCTCTGCAGTTACCTAATTAATCACTAGAATTTTATAATCTGTTATAGCTAGTCTTCTGAAGTTACTCTTCTGAAGCTAGTCTTATGAATTATGAAAATCTGTTATAGCTAGTATCCTGAAGCTAGCAATATAGTTTTACTATAATGGTCGCGGCTCCTAGTTTGTTGGCTGACACCTTTAGGAATAGTGGGATTGGTATGTCGATTTGCCTAGTTATTGGGTATTATCTTTTGCAAGAACACATTAGAGCATCTGAAGGTTTCAAGAATTCATTCTAAGCATTGATTCTACATTTCCTATGCATCATTTGTCTACATGTTTGTTCCAAGTTTAGAAGCTCCTTGAATCTGCGAAAAGATGAGTTTTCTCAAAAGCTAAACTATAAAAATGAATAGATAACTTCTATTCTATGCCATAGTCTAGAAAGTAATTTCTTAAAAAAGGAGAGCATTGTCCATCAGTTGTAATACATATTGCATTTTGAAAATGATGAAACAAAAAGATTTGCTTTACTTTACTGATTTATAACTGATTCTAAAATGATTGCACCAAAAGAATGGAGAAATTTTACCTGTGTCTTCTGCTCTCTTCTATAAGTGCCTAAAAAAATTGCACATCAAAATCTCAATCTTGTGTTCATCCCCCCTTCTTTTCTTCTTACTGAAAAGGAAAACTTCTCTGTCTCTCAAATGTAACAAAACTCTGAATGACTTTGAGTGATCAAAGGAGCAGAGTAGAACAAATAATGTCATTCATATCTCGCCAAAGGCAATAATTAGTTTAGAATTCTTTTCTAGAGGAAATGAATGATATTATGGTAGTAACTATCAAAAAATTTGAATATTTCATTTTGGATGATCAAATATTCCCTTTTATATATAACTTAAGTAGAAAGATCTCATGTTTTATTACCTCTTCATGTTTATTATTTGGTTATTTACTTTTATTAATTACCTATTAATGTATCTTATGGCTTATATATAATGTCTTTTGTTTCAAGCATATGTTTGAGTGTTTCAATTCAAGGTGTGAAATCTGGTCTACCGCCCATCACATATGCTGAAATAGAACTGCTCAATGGCTTGAGTTTGAGTATGTTGGCAATGCTTCTTACAACATAATTCCACTTATGAATGTATCCATAGGCATTGTAGTTGATAGGATTTATTTGTGGCATCCTTTCTGTCTAAAACCTCATCTATATGAGCAATATGACATTACTTGCAAAAGATTCACGCTTATACATTCTTCTACGACTTGCTATAAGAATCATAATAGCCAATTCAGTTTACAGGGTGATGTTCTTTCATCTCTCTCTCTTTATTTGCTGGGTCAGTTTTAGTGCTTGGAGCAATAGTATCTCCAAAGCCTTTGGATGATTTAGATTATAAGGGATGGACTGGTAGTCGGAATGGTGTTACATCTCCTTATGCATCATTTGTTTTCCTTGGATGGGCAATGCTTCTGGAATTGCTTTGGTAGTTACTGGCGTGCAGCCAATTATATCCTGGTTCGCAACTTATCGATTTTCTTTGTCATTTGCTATTTGTATTGGTATATTTGCATGTAATCCTTTCACTTTCATCTCTCATGTTCCCTATTTGATTCTTAGAATTACAAAATAATATCATAGTCTCTGTTTTTCAACCTCTTTTGGTAGTTCATTATCTATGACAACCCTTTTACTAATAATTTCTTCTCTTTCATGTCTGAAGCTGTTGCGACTTCTTTCAAGGTAATTTCTTCTCCTGACAGTTGCGACTTCTTTTAATGTAAGTATTCTCCTCTTCATCTTCTTCTTTTCTCTACTTTACCTATTTCCTCTCAACTCCTCTCCTCTTTTTTCTCTACTTCTTTTCTATTTTTTCCGGTTCTTCGACTTGCAGCAGTTATTTTCTATGTTCTGCTCTTTTTTTTTTTGTTCTGCTCTGTTTTTTGTTTCCCTTCGACACTTCAAGAGTTTGGAGATCTTGTTAAAAAAAGATATTGCTCCCTTTGTGATTTGGGTTTGCATTTGCTTATGTCATGACTTATGAGGATTATTGACTATCTAGTTCTGGTACATATTATTTACTTCTTAATTTAAGAATTGATAGATTTGCTTAATATGTTATTTTTATCGAATTCTTGTTCATTTACCTATGCCTATTTAATATTTTTGTATTAAATTGCGCTTCACATGAAAAAAGCGTGTGCTTCGCTTCACGCTTCTTATTTTGATGAAGCGAGGTCTCGTTGCTTTTTTCCGTTTCTCGCTCTCCAAGACACTGCTTATGATATTAGGGGGTCGAACTTAAGCTTATTTTTTTTCCTCTACCGAAGTGTACACAATCTATCTATAGGGAGAATCAAGTTTATTTTAATGAGGAAGGGTCTTCCCATAGTTATGAGAGATTAGAAATTCGATTTAGATACGGCTTTTGTGTGTTGGACATAATGTATGATTTCAAGTTAATCTTTATAAATAAATATCAAAATAAGTATAAATAAATTAAGTAAATATATCAAAACTCACAGAACTGTAAACCTGTGATTCATCTATGCATGTTTTTGGATATTATAAGCACATAAAAGCTTGTACTTTACCCATTTATGTTGTTTTTGGATATAACAAATTTCATTATGTTCCTTATATATATTGCTTTTGTCTAGCAGAGACAAGGAACTTAAACAGTGGCATCGTTCAAGAAAAGTGACGACCAAGGAACAGTTACAAGGCACTTAATATTTTATCTACAAGGCACTTAGTATTTTATCTTTTTGGGATATGAATATGCGCACAATTATAATGTACAATAAAGTGTCGTGTAGAACATATGTAATTGACTTTGTATAATGAAAATATTTATAATATTCGGCTTGAGAAATTCTTGTGGTGTTTGTTAAATAATATTAGCTGCTTTTAAGTTGGTAGTCAATTGATATGAATGTCCCTATATTAATATTTAGAGAATTAGATTATTACCAGAAATGTATTTAATTTTGGTCGCTGAAAAAATACGTTTTAGTGGAGACATAATTTTGTCACGAAAATTAGTAATTGCTGCGATATGAAAGTTGCACCACTATTAGTTTGTTTCTTTTGTAGCGACTTTAGTTGCAATAGAAAAATATTATGTCTTTTATTGATTAATTTTTTGTGGTGACACAAGTCGCTACTAAAAGCAATTTACAATGGCGACATAACCTTGCCACGGAACATAATATTTTTGTGGTGATATTAGTCTCCACTAAAGGTGAATATGCAGTGGCGACCTAACTAATATTTATTCTTGTGGAATCATTTTTTGTAGCGATTTTTATAATCTTTTGTGGCAACTATGTCGCCGCAAAATGGTTATTTTAATGGCAACTTTAAATGTCGCCACAAATAACATTCAGTTATGGTTGTGCTTGTGGCAACACTAAAGTCGCCACTAATACCCTTTACCGGCGACTATTAGGGATTTTGCAGCAACTTTGGTCGCCACAATAAGGCTGATTTCTTGTAGTGTCTCTAGCGCGTTGTTTAGTGGTTTGAGGCCTTGAGTAGCTTCACTTTAGGTACTATGATTTGTACGTGTGATCGAAATTGAATTTTGGGAAGTTTAGAGTTGATTTGGAAAGAAAATTCTAATTTCGAGAGCTTTAAGTTGGAAGAGTTGACTAAGATTTGACTTTCAAGTAAACAACATCAGAATCAGGATTTGAAGGTTCCAACAGGTTTGTGTGATGATTTCGGACTTGGACGTATGTTCGGGTTGAGTATCGGATCTCCCGGAAGCATTTTAGTGTTACTATGGAAAATTGACATTTTGAAGGTTTAAGAATTTCCTAAGTTTGGTTTGAAGTGTATTTTTATGTTATCGATCTTCGTTTGGGATTACGAGTCTTGGAACAAGTTCATATTATGATTTATGACTTGTACGCAAATTTTGGTCTAATTTCAAAATGTTTTGGTATAGTTCATACGCGTTAGTCGAAGTTTGAAAGTTAAATAAAGATTTCTATCGTCGATTCGTAGTTTTGATATTGTTTGATGGGATTTGAAGGCTCGACTAAGTTTGTATGGTGTTTTAGGACTTGTTGGTAGGTTTTGTTGAGGTCCCGGGTGGATTCACGATGGTTGACAGATCAATTTTTGGACTTAAGGAGAAGCTGGAAAAATCTGGTTGCTAGTGTGACCACTTCTGAGGAAGATTCATCGCAGAAGCAGCTTCGCAGAAGCGAGGAAGAGGACCGCATAAGCGGCTGAGAGTGAACTGGGCGAGGACGCAGGTGCGAAGGATTTCCCCCACCTGCGAGATCGCAGATGCGACCATTGGAGCGCAGAAACGGAGGTTGGCCAAGAAGGCCTGACCGGAGAAGAGGAAAATGAGTCGTAGGTGCGCGAGTGCAGAAGCGCTTGAGGCCCACAAAAGCAGACGTGTAGGTATGCTACTTAGGGCACATAAGCGACGGTTGTTGGATTGTGTTGAAGCCATACCTGCGATGGATTATCTGCAGGTTCGGAGCCGCAGAAGCGGCTACTATTTCACAGGTACGAAGGTATGGGTAATGGGTAATGATTATCTTCAAAAAATTTTAAAATTCGAGAACGTGGACCCAAGGGTTGACTTTATTGACTTTTTAAGCGGAGTAGGGAATTTTTATTAAGTGATTAATTATGAGTATTAGAATATATCTTTATTGGTTTGCACACAATTTGACTAGTTTTGAATCGACGGGCATCAATTTGAGGTACTAGAGAGGCTTTGGAGCTGGTTATGGAACTTCGGAGCGAGGTAAGTCTCCTGTCTAACTCTGTGAGGGGGAAAGTACCCCTAGATGATGTATTTGATGTATGTTACTTGTTGCGGGGGCTACGTACGCGCGAAGTGACGAGAGTCCATACGTAGCTACATCCATGTTATTGTCCAAGTAGACTTAGGTTCACACCATGCTATAGCTGTATTATTTGAGCAGTACCTTGCCTATTAAATTCTTTTATTTTACATTATGACTTGAGACTAGACTTGTGTAGAGTGATATATTCGCTATTGTAGAGATTCGACATGCTTCATGATTAGCTGCAAAATAATTGTACACCTCTTACGAATTTCTCCCTCGTTATGCGTTCTCATTGAAAGGTTTCCCCAAAGCTTCTTATAACTCATATGTCCCTTTGTTAGTAGGGTCAAGTACCCGTCAAAGCTTCTTATTCTAATGGGTTCGGGCCATTCGCCTCGGCAGGATAGATACATCTATGGTTCATACCATTCGACCCTCAGCAGTGCGCACCTTATGATGAATCGGGTCGTACGCCTCGGCAGGATTATGTACCACACTCTCACGGGAGCAGGCCATTCGCCTCGACAATTTAATAGATGTATTTATGATTATGTACCAGATTATGACGGGATCGCGTTGTACGCCTCGACATTTCTATAAAATACTCCAATGGAATCGTGCATAATATTTGTTAAGAAGCCAGTGCATCTGGAAATTTTTCTTGATTTGAATTATGGCAATATATCTGGTGAGGTCCAATACATACATATATATATATATATATATATATATATATATATATTCTCCGATTGAGGAGGTAACTGCTAATCGAGAGTTTGAGTTGCGGTTGTGAGAAGGATTGCGTATTTACACTTATTTATTTCGTTTGTTGCTCTGTCCCATATCTGTTTACTTCTTACTATATTTGTCTTATTGGACCACTAGTAAGTGTTGATGTCGACCCCTCATCACTACTTATCTGGGGTTAGGTTAGATACTTACTAGGTATTCGTTGATTTATTTACTCATGTTGCACTTGGTGCACTTATTGTGCAGATATACATATATGTTTTTGGTTGTCCTCTGAGTGTAGATGCGCGACTGTTGCGGGGACTTTACGGTGAGGTGCACTTCTTTGATACGATCCGCAGCATACAGAGTCTCCATAAGAGTTATTTATATTCCTGTGTAATTTGTATTTCAGGCGAATGTTGTATTATTGTTGTACTCATTAATAAATGCTCATACACTTGTGACACCGGATTTTGGGGATTCTTACGGGTTGTTCATTATTGTAGTTCGTGAAATATCACCATTTACCCTCTAAATTCTATTGCATGCTATTTAATTAACAATAATTTTGATTTCAACATACTAAAATGAGTAATTAAGTTAATCATTCACTATTGGCTTGCTTGACGGCGGTGTTAGGCGCCATCATGATCTTTAGTGGATTTTGGGTCGTGACAAACACGACCTGATGTTCATCATATTACATACTTATCACATGCTCCATCAAAAACATAAAAGTTATGATAATTTGTTGGATAAAGCAATTTGTGTCAATTAGAGAGTTACTAGTAGTTATGATATATACTATAATAACAAAAAAGTTATTTCATACTGCCGTCCTACAAAATACTATAACCACGGAATCAAAAAAGACACAATTTCCTTATTAGTCCATTCTAAAAAGAATGACACATTTTTATATTTAGAAATAATGTAACTTTAAATTTTTTATTTTATTCACTTTATCCTTAATGAGAAGTTTTTATAGTCACACAAAAATAATAACACATAAAAATAATGTTAAGAAAAAAAAAACATCTAAACTCTAAAGATCGAAACACCACCGAACGAAGAATGAGAAATGGCATGGAGGAGGAGAAAGATAAAAAAGGATATCCTTACAGAATGTTCGCACGGTAGAGTTCACGGTGGATGGCGAGCTGATGGTTTTAAAGTACAACAAACGAAGGGAAGGCATTGCGACAGAGTGGACACTCCAGTCTGCTTTATGGATGAAAATATGGTTATGACCTTGGAGCATAATGAGCTTCCTAAAAAATCCAACATAGGACGTGGGGAGCGAAAGTTACAAGCCAGAGGGGCGACATGGTACTGAGCCTCAAGGGAAACATGGTATTGAGCGTGAGGAGTAACTGGGTTTTGAACGTGAGGGGCGAAAAGGTTTTTAGCCGGAGAGGTGATATGGTATTGAGTATGAGGGGAGAAATGGTATTGAGCTCGAGGGGTGACGAGGTTTCGAGCCGGACGGACAATAGGGTTTTGAGCCGGACAAGCAACAAAGTTTTGACTCAAAGGGCGATGGGATTTTTAGCCGGAGGTGCGGCAGGGAGTGATGGGATTCTTTTCCATTGTTATCTAGAGAAAAATTAAAGTTTTGATTATCTTGCCAGCTACATCATACACAATATTCTCGAGCAAGGTAAGTGATCACGGTCAACTATGCCTTATAAAAAGGATAATGCGGTTGTTGCAAATATAATCCGGTTTACAAGTCCGGAGTCGAATCCCACAGAGAACTAAGGTTTAGCTACAGCTGTTCACTATCACCAAGAAGACAAGTTTAAACAATTCCTAACTTATAGATATTAATATTCTTGTGTTTAACTAATTAACTAACAAATTAAACTAGTAAATTAACAAATAAATATACCATGGATTAGAGACAAGATTAAGGAGGTCTAGAGTTATGATTTCCCCAATTGTCGGAATTCTTCCCGCTATGTCTTCTATAATTTCGCCTAAGTATTCTCTACCAATTATGAGCACTCTTATTACCGTAACTCTCTCCCGAGCAATTACAATAATTTACTAGACGCACTCTCCCGAACTACACTAGCTGACTTTTAATACAGCTCACTTCAGATCGCACCCAAGGCTTCGTTATTCCTAATCCCGCCTTTAA
>MU730663.1:221230-268124 GCA_026770625.1 Nicotiana glauca
CTTTTAATACCTTTGAAAATCTAAGGTTTTTCCTTCTGTTTCACCTAAAATAAGATCATTTTCCGTGAATTCAAACTTAAATAATTCCAATTGGTACAAAGATTTACTGAAACCATCCCAGAAACTCGGTGTCACAAGTGCATGAGCAACTACTGATAAAGACATAAAATACAACACAGCATCCGTCCGGAATACAATGGACAGAAAAGAAATACAGTTACTAGAAAGGACTTTAAAGAGCTACGGGCCACCTTGTATACTGCAACTCACCTAGTCCCCGAATCGTCCGTGTTGCTGCACCCAGTAGGCCGCTAATGCATCAAGTACCTGTGCAACAAAAATGCACAGAAGTGTAGTATGAGTACGTAATCAACGTGTACTCAGTGAGTGTCCCGCCTAATCCCGAAGGGGTAGAGACGAGATGGTCAACTTGACACACTCCAATGGTCCAACGGTTATTTCTTCTCAATATACATATCAACAGTGGATTTATTTTCTAACATGATTTTTATACAAATAGAGAAAACAAGTAAACACGTAATTCCTTCATAGGAAATTTCCAAGGTTTCTTTTCATTATTAACAATATGATCTCGAGCCATAGTGAGGCATGTAACAGCTTAAATAAATCCAGGCAGCAATATAAGCATGCGCAAATCATACCGAGGCGACGCCCGATCCAACAAAAATAAATGTGCACTTGCCGAGGGTCGACGACGCGCCTATAGATGCATCTATTAATCTGCCAAGGCGTTCGGCCCGTTCCAAAATAAACACACACAGACAAATAAACAATTAGGAAGTCAACATGGAGCAAATATCCAAGAAAGGTCAATTCTCTTTATTAATTTGGGAAGAACGAAGCTCAAGTCTTTTAGGAAATCCAATTATTAATTTAATGCGAATTAAGCAATTTAAGCCATCAATGATCCTACAATTAATCCACATATAACATGCTTTTTGAGTCCTAAACTACCCGGATAATAACATAATAGTAGCTACACACGGACTCTCGTCACCTCGTGCGCACGTAGCCCCCACAACTAGGAGCACATAATCAATTTAACTCACCTATGGGGTAATTTTCCCCTCACAGAATTAGAAAGAAGACTCACCTCACTCCGAAGACTCGCAACGGGCATTCTACATCCTTCCGAAGGTTTGAACCAATGCACAACGCCCTGAAACTAGCCAATGATCATACAAATCCATTAACATATGCTCAACTATACCTTACAACTCAATTTACAACAATTCCTCACCCCGAACGAAAAGTTGACCAAAATGCCATCAGGCCCACGTGCCCGGAATCCGAAATTTCTCAAAGATAAAGATTACCCATAACCTTGGGAACTCAAATATAAAATTTTCTCCTAATTCCATGCTCAAAATCGTGGCTAAAATCTAAAATTATAATTTTCTAGGTTTTCAACCAAAACCTCAATTTTATACTAATTTCCATGCTTATTCTCATACACAATCAATGTATTTAGCTTCTAATAGGTGGGAATAACTTACCTTAACATTGTTGATGAAGACCCTCCTTTGAACCCTCCAAAAATCGCCAAATGAAGTGAAGAAAATGAGTGAAATGGACAAATCCCGACTTTAAAATAACCCTTCTGCCTTCAGCAATTTTCGCTTCTGTGATGAAATTTCCGCTTCTGCGACTTTCTAACCGCTTCTGCGATTTTGGGCTTGAGGGGGCTGACCGCTTCTGCGGTCCCTAGGCCGCTTCTGCAGTCCCTGGGCCGCTTCTGCGATTTTCCTTGGGCCTGGCCCCTTCCGTTTCTGTGAGATTTCGACCGCATCTTCGGTCCCGCTTCTGCGGTCCAAGAACCGCAGATGCGGTTATGACAGAAGTAGCATCCTTCAACCTTCCAAAATTCTATTTTTTGATCCGTTAACCACCCGGAATCTACCCGAGGCCCCCGGGACTTCAACCAATCATACCAACCAATCCCAAAATACATTACGGATCTGCTCGAGGCTTCAAATCACATCAAACAACGCTAAAATCATCGATCGACCTCCAATCCAAACTTTATTAACTTTGAACTTTCCGACTTCTACTTACGATATTTAAACCTATCAAATCATGTCCGATTGACTTCAAATTTTGCACACAAGTTATATTTGACATTACGGACCTACTCCAACTTCTTGGAATTTTATTCCGACCCCGATATCAAAAAGTCAACCCCCCGGTCAAACTCTCCAAAAACCTTCAACTTTCTATCTTTAGTCAAATGGATTCAAAATGGTCTACAGACCTCCGAATTCACTTCCAATAGCGCCCCCAACTCTAGAATCACTATACGGAGCTATTCACAGTCTCGTAATCCCAAACGGACATCGATAACACTGAAATGCACTCCAAGCCAAACTTATAAAATTTCTTTTAATATGCTAACTTCCACAATAGACGCCAAAACGCTCTCGGGTTGTCCAAAACCAGCATCAGGCATACGCCTAAAGTCCAAAATCATCATACGAACCTGCTAGAACCTTCAGATCCCGATTCCGAGGTCGTTTACTCAAAATTCCAATCCTAGTTCATTTCTTTCAACTTAAGTTTCCGAAATGAGAATTCTCTTCCCAATTCAACTCCGGACTTCCCGAAACTAAATTCTGACCACGCGTACAAGTCATAATACCTGAAATGAAGCTGTTCATAGCCTCTGACTGCTGAACGGAGCGCTAGTACTCAAAACGACCGATCGGGCCGTTACATCTAAAGTCTAAATACCATCCATGTTCTTGTATGGGGTCCATCTGCGAGCCCCCTGGTCTCCAGCTTATGCGTATTCTTTAAGGTTTGGGCTCTCTGTTTTTTGGGCGTGGACGAGGCTGTTGTGAAACCGACGATTTTGCAACCTTGCAACTTTGTCGGGCTATTAGGCCTCATGCGAGGCCCAAGCCTTTGGTTTAGAAAATGGATTAGATCTCCTTTAGTGTTGGCCCTTCCGATTAATGAATTAAGCCTTGCCCTAAAAATAATTAGAATGTTTTGAGCCTTCCTTAATTAATTAGACTCTTAAAACTAGACTTGAGGCATGCCATATTAGACAAGTTATAATTTATGGCCCTCAAAAGCTAATTTAGAAACCCTTTTGGCTAGAATAATTTAAGGTGTGTCATGCCAAATAAAATCTCAAAATGCATGGCCCTCACATAAATAAAATTAGTATAGACCTCGAACTTTTGTAGTTTGCTTTAGGCTCGTTAATTAATAAAATCATCATAACTACGGGTACGATTCCCCTGACATAGCAGTGGTACCTAATTTCTAAATTTGGGGGTACATTTATGTGACCCGACCATAACAATTAATAATTTTAAATAAATTAAAAATGTTGTAGATCGTGGGTATAGTTCCCGTGGTACGATTCACAATGTGTATCAAACAAACAAGTGTGTGACAATCGTAGCTTGTTCCAGAATAATTTCCTAAAGTAATTAAAAGTGGTTAATAAGTTTAAAATGCATCATAGGTTTAAAACATGTAATAAATTAGATAATATGCCAATTATAATAGTTTAAGTGACCGTACTAGAACCACAGAATCCGGGGGCACCTAACACCTTTCCTCGGGTTAACAGAATTCCTTATTCAGAATTTCTGGTTCGCAGACTTCAAAAGGAAAGTCGAAATTTTCTCGATTTGGGATTTAAAATAAACCGGTGACTTGGGACACCAAATAAACTATCCCAGGTGGCGACTCTGAATAAAAATAAATAAATAATCCCATTTCAAATAATGTCACTTTAATTGGAAAAATTTTCTTATATCCCTCGGGGTGTAAAAAGAAGGTGTGACAATTTCGGCCTCAAGAAAATGATGAAGAGCTCGTTGGTGATAAAAATCTATATCTTAGTGCAATTGGGGCACTGATGTATCTCGCTAACAATACCCGACTAGGTATTGCTTTTGCAGTAAGCTTATTAGCAAGATTCAGCTCCTCCCCAACAAGAAGACATTGGAATGGTGTTAAGCATATATTTAGATATCTTCGGGGAACTATAGATATTAGATTGTTTTACTCTAATGAATTCAAGTCAGAAATGATTGGCTATGCCGATGCAGGTTATTTGTCTGATCCACATAAAGTCGATCTCAAACATGTTATTTGTTTACATTGGAGGTACAACTATATCATGGTGTTCAATAAAACAAACAATAGCTGTCACATCTACAAATCATGCTGAGATAATAACCATTCGTGAAGCTAATCAGGAATGTGTTTGGTTGAGATCAATGACTCGTCATATTCAGGAAATATGTAGTTTTCTTATGAAAAAAGATAATCCAACTACACTATATGAAGATAATTATGCTTTCATCGCTCAACTAAAAGGAGGATACATCAAAGGAGTCATAACAAAATATATTTCACCAAAGTTCTTTTTCACACATGATCTTCAATAAAATGGTGAAATTAATGTTCAACAGATTCGTTCATGTAAAAATTTGGTTGATATGTTCACTAAGGCATTACCAACCTCAACAATTGAGAAGTTGAGACAAAAGATTGCAATGCGGCGTCTTCGAGAAATAAAGTGATGTTCTCATGAGGGGGAGTAAGATACGCGATGTACTCTTTTTTCCTTAGCCTAAATTTTGTCCCACTGGGTTTTCCTGGTAAGGTTTTTAACGAGGCAGCAAATAAAGCGTATAAATATATGTGTACTCTTTTTCCTTCACTAAGATTTTTCCCCACATGTTTTTTTTTTCTTAGTAAGATTTTAACGAGGCATATTATATATTTTTGGACATCCAAAGGGGAGCGTTGTAAAACCTACAGTTAATATGGATGTCCATTACTACCATTATTTTCATCCATAATGTAAATAGTCTCTCACTACTCATCACTATTATGATTGTAACTCCCCCCATGATCTCAATTGTTAATATCATGTTTAAGGCAATTATTTTATAACCTTCGTATGTAATAGTATAAATAGAGTCATGAAATGTGAGATGGACACACTTAAACACTTGATTAAATAAGAAAGTATCTATTCTTCTCTTATTCTAATCTTCTTATTTTATATTATTATTTTGAGCCACATTTCTTAAGACTGTTGTTTTTTTTAACACTGACCTATCAGAAGTGCCACACCAAATTCTCTTTATATTATTATAGATAGAAAGATATATAGATTATATTAAGGCGTAATACATACGGAGACATCTAAAGTTGACAGGATCTTTCACTTAGACACTTAAACTAAGCCTCTTTCCAATTAGACACGTTTCTTAGGCAATTCTTATACCAATTAGACACTTAAACTAGGCTCTAACCCATAACTTTTTTGTATAATAAAACAAATCCCTACATATATCCTTACAAATAAACTTAACTTTATAACTAGATTTAGAGCACCTCCAAAACTGTTTTCTCCTTTCCTCTCCTTTCTATTTCTTATGCCAATTAGACCAGATATGCTTGGCACACATTCTAAATTCGGTATTGGGTAAAACTTCATTCAAAAGCTACAGTAAATCTCTACACAATAATTAATAAGCCAGCAAAAAAAGTGTCTAATTGGTAAGAGAATTACCTAACAAACATGTCTAATGGGAAAGAGGCCTAGTTTAAGTGTATAGGTGAAGATGGTAACAACTTCCGTACCCTTTTGTTAATATAGATTTTGGAAGCCTTTTCAACGGTCATAGTCTCCACGAGAAGAGAAGTTGACAGGGATGTTGAGAACGACTTTTACACGCAGACCCTTGCGATGGGGACGGCAGCAACGCCACGAAATTCAGGTACCTGGACTCTTTCATGGGGTCCTGCTGACCCCAAAACCGAGTACTAAACCTACTTACATTTTGCTGAAATTGTGAGCCTAAACCTAAACAGAGCAGAAAATTTGATGTCATTATTAATGATGACACTGTGTGGGCTGAATTCGAGCCAGAGTACTTGACCCCTTTTGTCATGGAAGACAAGCGCATGGGTCGTAGCAATTTCAACTACACGTTTCGTCGAACCAACAATTCCACGCATTTGAGGTTTATTCTGCTAAAAGGTTATTGAGATGAAATTGATGGTGCGTATACTGTTCTGTCTCCCCATTATAGTTTGTAACCGTTGCTGTTATTTCAGTTGTTGATTACTGGAAAGGACCACATGTTGATAGGGTTCTACATATGGTTATTTTAAACAGTATGAAAGATCGTTGGGTCCTTTCAAAATGTGCATAACAGCACTATATCTTGATCTACAAATAGAAGAACTTCTTCCTGTATAAAAATAGACTGATCATTATTAAGCAGAGGCAGGTCCAAGATTTAAATTTGAATATTTATGTTAGCAGCACTTTATCCATTGGACTTTTGCAATTATGGGTTAAAAACTTAGTATTTGTTCAAATTTAAGTTATTCTTCACATTGCATATTTGTACTCTTTCTGAAAAATACTGGGTTTATTTGAACCCGTTAGAACTACATTGCATAGTTATGTTTCCTATCAATTTTCTCTTTTGTTTATCCCTACTCTGCTTTTTTGGAGTGTAGTTGATGCAATCATGGATATTAAGGAAACTTTTGGTGTGAAGAAAAACTGGCAAGGAGATCCATGTCTCCCTAAAGATTACACATGGGAAGGTCTTCGCTGCAATTACAGTTCCAGCAGTTCGACTTAAATCATAGGCTTGTATGTTTCCACTACATATATCATTTAATATATTTTCCAGTTGCTGAATAAATTGCATGAGGAATAAGCTTACCTTTCAAAAAAGTATCTTTTAGCTCTTTCAAATTCTACTGCTAAATGTTCAAAACTCTTTCCAGGAACTTGTCCTCCAGTGGATTAAGTGGGGAGATTCCACCTATCATATCAGATTTAACTGCTTTACGGTACTTGTAAGCTTCCTTAAACCTGAAAAAGGAATTAAAATCTACGAAGATTGACCAAAAAGAGGATCATAGTTCAAGAGAATGAAGTGATTTTGATAATCTCAGGGATCTATCGGACAATGATTTGAGTGGTCCGGTGCCTAGCTTTCTTGCAGGATTTACATCCTTGAGGTTCCTGTAAGTCCTATTTGAACTTCGTTCTTCAACTTAGTTACATGGTCATTTTTCAATTAAAATGATCAGATGAATAGAGTATCTTTGCTATTTTTGTGGCAGAAACTTAACAGGGAACAAGTTCTGGGGTTCAATTCCAGTTGAGCTTGCTGAAAAAGCAAATAATGGAGCCTTCTTGCTCGGGTATGCTGATATATTTCCATATCATCAATTAGTAGTACTAGTTTATACGTGGACTACTATCTTCCCTATTATGTCTTCTTTTTTGTTTGCGCAAAACTTACTTTAGTTTCCAGTAGATAATATGTTCTACATATAGCTAATTGTATTCTCTGTCGTAGTTAAAATGAGTTTATCATCAGACTGAATTTGTGAACGATATGGTTCTGCTTCTCTTTTGTCCCTTTCCTTCAATCAAACAGAAACAATGCACAGCGCTAGTGCTAGCAATTTATAATGCCCATGCCAGCCCAAACTAATCTTATAATTCTCTTTGGATTTCGTCTATCTCCACACGTCTAACCAAGATAAGAGCAAAACATCACGAAAACTTGAAGAAAAAAAATCAAGCAAGGTACTAAAGTTTAGGTGTTCTTCTGTTAGGCCTCTTTCAAGTTCCATGTTATGCAATAAAAGTAACAAGATTGGTTGTTTTAGAATGCTTTTCTGGTTTAGGGTGCTTCTGACTGCGATTACGTTCAAGCTAAGGGACGTATTATTCCTGTTATAATATAATGACCTTTCACTTGGATTGGTTCCTTCCACAAGTGTCAAGTCCAAAAATGCTAAAAGAAGTTTTTTTTGCAGATCAAGTTCTTGTGGGTTTGATTGACTAAGTATCTTTCTCTGATTTGAATGGAGATATTGCTGATAACTCTTGAATAGAACCTTTGTTCATTAGTCTGTAGAGTAACACATCTTTTTTCAACAGCATGGATGGATTTATAGCCCGAAATCCAAATCGTTGTCAATCATTTGCATGTAACAAAAAGAAGTTTACAGTTCCAGTAGTTGCATCAGTAGCTGCATTGTTGATACTCTCAATTGTGGTTATCACAGTTTGTTACTTCATGAAACACAAAGGTATGGTGAGTGCAGATTTCTTTTTGTTCTTATCATTCTCAAGGCGAAGATTTTTTCACTGAATTATGACAATGCTTCTATAATCAGGGGATAAAATGGTCAAGTCTTTTGAGTCGAAAAGCCAGTGATTCTTGTATACTAAAATAGTGAGTATGACCAACAACTTTGAGAAGATTCTAGGCAGAGGTGGATTTGGAATAGTATACTATGGCTACTTGGGCAACAAAGAAGTTGCTGTGAAGATCCTTTGCTGAGACAGGATACAAGGAATTTCATCTTGAAGTTTCGAAGTTGGCCCTATTGAATTCATGAATTCTTTCAAAGCAACAATTCATAGGATCTGTATAGACTTGCAGAACCAGTTGAACTAATTCTCTATTAATCATGTACTATCTGGTTTTGTAGGCTGAGCTACTGGGAAGAGTTCATCACAGAAAGTTGATTTCACTTATTGGGTACTGTTATGAAGGTGCTTGTGTACGAGTACATGGCAAATGGGGCCGTGAAAGAGCATCTTAATGGTGAGAATTGACAATTTTTATGCTTAAATCTTCTTAATCTTTTCATATGTATCTGACTAACTAACAAGTAAGGTTTTGTTTTTTCTATTTCTACTAAGGTAACTATGTGATAAATTGTTTGTCAATGGACTATATCTTCAAACCTTGTGGTTATTCAAAGATACTTCATCTTTTGAGTATTTAGTTCTACTCTTCCATAGCAACATCACTTAAATACTTCTAAAATAAATCCTATTTTACATAATATTTTATCCCTTATTTTCTCTTAATTGGAGATTTCAACCCTGAATTTGTTGTCTAAATATTCCTGAGCTTGTTCTATTATTCAACTGATATTATACAATTACTGATACATCAAGCAATTGTACTAGAGCAGTTTATTTTGCTGATGCAGGTCATAGTCCAAAATCACTGAGTTGGATTGAGAGACTTCAAGTTGCTCTGGATGCAGCTGAAGGTAAGCAAATCTGTCTCAGTGTTGTTGCTTTTGTTTTTCTCCGTTACCTCATCTCGTTTTCTTCTGCTTTCTTCAAGTTGTTATGATAGTTCTTTTTCTATTTTTCTATTGTATTTGGTCTATTTTCTTGCCGAAATTAACGAGGACTTGCTAAGTTTGGATTATGTGCATAATGCTTGCACGCCGCCTATTGTCCACAAAGATGTTAAGAGTACCAACATCTTATTAGATGAAAAATTTCAAGCAGAACTTGCTGATTTTGGAATTTCCAGAGCTTTTTCGTTAGATGAGAGCTCTTTCGTGTCAACAGCAGTTGTTGGCACCATCGGTTATCTTGATCAGGAGTAAGTAGTTTTACAATCTGCATTTTACATTCTTTGAATTGATTTTTAGAATAAGTTGTTAGTAACCTTTTGTCACAGGTTAAATTACACCGATGGTATAAAATTCTTTACAGCGTCAGTGATTATATGAATTTAATCCTGACAGTCATCCCCATATATTCTTGGCTTGCAGGTACGCTCATTTACAGAAGTTTCATGAAAAGAGTGATGTTTATAGCTTCGGAGTTGTGCTTCTGCAGCTAGTCACAGGACAGCCCCCTCTGGTAACAAGCAAAAACTGTCACATAACTCAATGGGTTGATCTTTCCCTTAGTACTGGTGATGTTCTCGATGTTATTGATCCTAGGCTAGAGGGAAGCTATGATAGTGAATTGGTGGAAAAATATGTAAGATTAGCAATCATTTGTTGCTCACCCTCCTCTGCTAATAGGCCAACCATGCATTATGTGGCTAATAAACTGGAGGAATATTTAGAAGCAGCAAAAGGGATTACTAAAGGCACAGAGTTTGATTCAGAAGATTCAACTTCAACAATCCCTGTGCTTCTTGATAGAAAACTCTCAGGCAGGTTTTGATTTTAATTTACAGGAGTCTGCAATATCAGAACTTGTTTTGAGACATTTGTTGATTTTATGTTTCTTATTTCCTTTTTATCATATCTTTGAGCTTTGACTTTGTAATTGGTATATTTTGTCTTTGTTAAAAAGTGTAATTCATTATTTTGCATTGTACTCTCTTTTATACCCCCTTCGTGTAGCCAAACCATGGAAGATAAAGGTGCTTCTATATATTCCTTGTCAAATCTGAATCAAGAAGCTGCTTTTCTGTCTAGTAAGATAAATTTCTCTAACCTTTTTGTATTACTACTTGAGTAGTGATTACTTGGGAAGATATTTACACATTTTGCAGGCAAGAGTGGGAGCTAGTAGTCAATGGAGTAGGTTGAGAATTATATTCACTTCCTAGTGGAGGCAAAAAGCACCACGGTGATTACTTTGCGATTTCTTCTCATCTGTCCAAGACTCGATGGATAGAGCCCGAATACCATAGTTATAAAAATAAAAAAATTACACATTTTTGTATTGGCTTGCTCAAATTTTTTGCTTGACATGTACTGATGTCAATCGATGAAATTCCCTACACTAGGTCCTAATACATTAACCTTTTACTTTTGGGTTATATCTTACGATTTGAATAAAAGTTGTTCATCGATGGATACATATAAAGCCTTGATAATTATAATCTTAAGAATATTGGATAAAAGTTGTTCATCATTGGATACATATAATTAAGCCTTGATAATTATAATCTCTACAAATTACCAAGTTTGTTTGCTTCGGGTGGTTATGACTTACAGAATCGTTGCTAATAACTTGAATATAGGGCCACCTGTACTTGCACCTTAATTCATACATATTCTCAGCATTTATCACTTAACCATACGAAATTAGTATAATTTTGTGTAAACACCGGTATATTCTACCGTACTTTTCTACTCAACCAACTGAAACCGAACCATTAAATCACACACTAATTCATACAAACACACTATATATATATTAATCTTAGCACGAGACCATTTGGTCCGGCCGATGGTGAACAGTAGGAATAGTATGGAAATATATTTTACTATCTTCCAAACCAAATACGTGGAAACTTAATTAAAAATAATCTAAGTGAATACACCGACAATATAAATATTTTTTTAATACTACTGTCCGTGAATAGAACTCCAACTCTTAAAGATAATTGACGAGAGAGCGGTATGTAGCGCCGGGCTGCCAACCAGTGGGAATGACATTATTGGCCACCAAAATCTGATGAGAATATTGTGAAGTCAGTCGGATGGAAAAGGGAGGGCGTAATTCAGAGCCAGCATCCAGTTTCCAAACAGCACCCCATGACTGCTGCATTTTCCTCCATTTAGTAGTACTACTACTGCTGCTTTTTGTTTCTTTCACTTCAACTTTTGCTAGATCACCATCTCCTTCTTCAAACTCTATTACCACTGCCAAGTACTCTGGGTTTGATCCTTGGTCAACGTGGAACATTATGTTTTTCCTTGAATAATCACATGCAACCCTGAAATTCAAGTCATTTTAGTCTAAATAAATATCGCTGACTAATACAATAATTGAATTATTTATTTAAGTTAAATTATACAAATATTATTAAAAATTTAATTTGTTTTGCAGGACTAATCTATCTAGTTGAGATCTTATTAATTCTTCCAAATCACTGCTTATTATGGAGTAACAGTTTACACATAGTTGACTTTTAAATAACTTGATAATATAAAAGAATTCTAACAAAAAAAAAAGAGATAATATAAAAGAATCTATCTTTAATTGAGCGACTAGAAATTAAACGTTTAATCTTTTTTTGTTTTGTTTTATACTACTAAATACTCTCTCCGTTTCAATTTGGATGATGTAGTTTGACATGACACAAACTTTAAGAAAAAAAGTCAAAACTTATGAAATATGTACTGGTTAGGGGTGTTCATAAAAACCCGAAAAATCAAACCATAGCGAAAACCAAACTGAACCGACCAAAAAAATCGAAACTTTTTGGTTTGGTTTGGTTTTGGTTTTTAATTTTAAAAACCGATCAAATTTTGTTTGGTTTTGGTTTTAGTCAGGAAAAAACCAAAAAAAAACCGAACCAAACCGACTATAGGAGTAGCTATTTCAAATTTATTATTACACGTATATATATGAATATTTTTATACAAAGTTTCAAAAATTTTATGGTAAATGTTAATAGTTTGCACTTGTAGTATATCTTTACCTTTACATTCGAGTTTGATTGGTAATTTTTCTTTTGTTAAGTGTAAGAATCCATTTCGTGTTAAAAATAATATATTTTTAGTTGAGTCCTTAAATTATTCATCACTATTTGATTCAATTATCATCAGTATATCTTGGTAAATGATATATTTCTCAAAGGGCAATTGATTTGATAATGTTACGTTGATAATGTGATCGTCAGAATATGTGTTTGATAGTGTATGTCTTATATTTAAGAAAAAACCGACAAATAACCAAAAAATCCGAAAAATCAACAAAACCCGACATTAACCGAATCGAGAAAAAACAGACTTAATTTGTTTGATTTTGTTCTAATATTTGAAAAACCGACTTATTTGGTTTAGTTTCTTTTTAGGGAAAAACCGATCCAAGCCGAACCATGAACACCCTAATACTGGTCCTGAAAACCTATGTGGGACAATGATATTTTTGTGGCTATAAAAATTTCTCATTAAAGGTAAAAAATAAAAAATTTAAAGTTAAGTTATTTCAAATATAGAAATATATTATTATTTTTGGAAAGGAGTAAAGACATACGTATGCTATCAAGTTACTTAAAAGCAAGTAATGGTAATAAATTGGTTATAGTAAGATTGGGTTAATCTTGTAGAAATTGATGGAACGAATGACTTAATTCTAATTGCAAATTGCACCCATAGTGCGGATTTTTTAAAACTAGGTAAATATCCTAAGTTCATTGAGAGGGGGCGGGTAATGGAGTTTGCCTAGCATAACGGATTTGCAAGACGCCAGCATCTCGGAGTTTGTGTTCATGTCCAGGAATGGCCATGGAACCAAATGCAGTTCCACTCAAGTCAAAGTGTGCTGATTGGGAAAGGCAGGGACCTCCTGGGCAAAAGTCTGTTATCACCACCCTTACTCCTTTCCCTGAACAAGATGGATGTACCTTCTTTGTACATTTCACCTGTAATACCATATATGTTATTCACAAATCTTCAATATATATTTGTTAATCAAGAAATTGAATAAATTAACCTGGTAGCAAGCTCCACATTCTTTTCCAGATTTATAGAGTGATGGACCAATCCCAGTTACCAAGGAAGAGAATGGGGCTTCTGATACTGCATTTCCATATCCACAAGATCCTCCTGCACTCATAAATATATAGCACATGATCACTTTAATTTCCATATGCGAAAAATCTATACAAATTTTTCTATACTATCATATATCACAGTTGAAGTTAGGCAGCTGGTAGCCTATAGCAACAGGTTATAGTACAGCTAGCATCGTGTAAAGAATTCTTTGCACTACTTTCAACTTCAGTGGAGACCATTGGCAGAGCCACCTTATAGCAACACTGTGTAAGATAGGTAAAAAATAAAATTTATATGCATATTTATATTATTTGTTGACTCCCTTTAATTTTTCTGTCTGTCTATTTTTATATATTCTGATATCCCTTAATAAAAATTTCGGCCTTGGCCAATGACGGAGACAAGGGAGATGTAAGTTACCGTCGCTACCAGCACCATCGGGGCTGCCATACCAAGTAGCTCCAGCAGACGACCAGTGAGTGGCAGAGGTGGTCAAATTGAAATGTTTAGCTTTGAAGCTGAAGCACGGGCTGGTGAAACAACCTAAAGCAATTAGAATACGTGAAAGAATGACCAAATGTGAGATGGCGAATAAGCCCATATTCTTTCGCTTAAGTAGCACTAGATTGTCACTACTTCTTTAATTTGTAATAGAATTACTAGGGAAAAGTATTTGGTAATGCAAAACGGACAGAGAGATCTAGTATATATAGGGGGGAAAAGAGAGAAGGTATGCCGACTGCGGACATTAGGTATAATTTTACTCCACAAAATATAACTACACATAATCGTATATCACAGGTGTAAGGCTGATAATCTACTAGTATAACATATTTAAATATATTACTAATAGTGTAAATATTTTTAGAAAGTGTATATTGATTAAATCCTAATTATAAACGTCCTCGTGCACACTTCCTTCGGCCCTAATGATGTCAAGGTTTTCTGAGCTTGTCTTTTGCTTTAGACTAAGTGTCAAATATGCATGTGGGCTGCCATATAGTTGGAGCTCTCATCAATTCTACCTCGTGGGAAAAAAAAACATACAATGAGTGATCGGATCAAGAAAGTGAGAATAAAAAACGATACTCGGGTCGGAGAAGATACTTGCTTGTAACGGTTTGTCTTCTCTTAATTAAATATGGCAATAGTAGTACAATTGTATAATAGGAGTAATTAAGTAAAAGCATTTGAGAAAGGGACACGGGAGTCTTACTCTTACCTCCTTAATTAATTTTTCTCTGTTTAGCTACGAAATCAATACTTCTTCAATCATCTAAATTAAACTGTATATACTAAGCTAGTTTCGTATACATTAAGTAAGACTAAGAGAGTACTATAAGGTTCTGCAACTTTTCCGTGGGAAGACTATGTTTTATGCATAATGAACTAAAGAAGAGTAATTTACTTCATCTTCGTTAAAAAAGACTACGTTGAGAACTATTTATGAATCTTTTATGACGGCGTATATTCAAAGTATAAAAACATATTATCATCTTGCGGTTCTACTCGGATTGCTAAATATTAATTTTAATACACCAATGAAAACTCCCTAATTTGCAGCGACTGAAATTACAAACTTTACATTTTCAATAAAGAAATAGTAATGTACCAGAATAAGCAGCTTGGCTCAATATCAGTATATAAATAATTTTAACCTTTTCGTATATGTTCAAATAATATTTTTAAATTATTCAACTTAACTTGCTTGATTTACAATATTGCATGGCTTGGTATATTCAAAACAGTAGTGCATGAGCCGGCCCTGAGCAACAGTTTGACTTTAAAGTGAAACGCAAAATTTGTCGGCAGAAATGGGGCCTTATGCAAATCTTTGTATGTCATTTTTCATTGTCTTTTCTTCATATAATAATCCCAAATAGCCTGCCGTTGATGGCGGTTTTTGGTCGTTGAAATTTCCCCTTTTTCATTTTTGTTCATCTTCATATAATTTAATCTTGTCCAAAACCAAATCTCCTTCCTATTTATATTAGCGTTCAATAATCTTGTGTAGCCGATATTTCATAATATCATGACAAAGAATGAGCATCCATCATCAAGAATGGTGGTGGAATAAATAAGATCTCTCAACCTTAATTAATTAACTAAATATTTCAGCTAGGGGTGTACATAGGTCGGGTTAGTTCGGATTTTACAATTATCAAACCAAACTAATTGTGTCGGATTATTAAATATAAAGACCAAACCAAATCAATAAAACTCGGGTTTTTCACTCTCGATTTTTCTCGGGTTATTCGGATTTTTTTCCAGTAAAATCTTCGTAGAACAAAACATATAAATTGTGCTCAAAATATTTCTTTAATCCTAATAAGATACAACTATATAAAGTATTTTTCAAGAAAATAATATAAAATATGAGATGTATCATGGCATTATCCTAAAATATTCAACAATAAAGACAATAAAATTATGTAATATAAATATTACTAATTAAAAAGTCATAATAGAATAAACATAACCTAAAAGTACTACGTCATGCTAAAATAAGTAGACTAATAAGGGAGTATTAATTACATGACTAAACGCTAAAGAAAAAATAAAAAATAGGTTATGCATTTTTATCTAAATTATTGCAAAACAAAAAATAGATATTCAATACATTCCCGTTCGTAGTATTGAATTGAATGTCTTTTGTTAGCATTAGTATTGACTTGATTTTGGTTTGTGCTTTTGTTAGCATTATTTAATTCACTAATGTTAATGACTATAAAACTTATTGGAACATTCAAAAGCTCTAAGTCCAACCTTGAAATAATACCTTAAAAGATAAAATTATGAATTTTTTTAAGAAATATTTATAAATTACATCACAATAAGTATATTTTTATATTAAATATATCTCAAATTTCTATATATGTAATGTCGGGTTGGTTTGGTTTCGGTTTGACTTTCTTTAGTTAAGACCAAATCAAACCAACTATGACCGGTTTTTTTTTTTCCAACACCAAACCAAATCAAACCAAACCATGGTTGAGTTTTTTTTCTCGATTTGACTCGGATTATTGAATTGGTACGGTTTGTCGGTTTCGTTTGTACACCCCTAATTTCAGCTCGAGCCATAGGTATATGGGAAAAAAATTCACGTAGAGAGTGTTTTTATCTTTAATAAGCCCCGTGTGGCTTGAATCTGGATTCAGAGTCTTAATATAGGTATCAAGCATCAGCTGAGAGACAAAGCAAAGAAAAAAAAAATGAGCACCCTTTGTCATGCATAAAGTCATTAGGGGTCAAGAGTAGAGATATATATATTTAGACTTAAATGATGTATGTGTATTTTTGTCACATTTGTCTACCTCTCTAGTGATACGTGGGAGTGTTTTATAACGTTCATTATCATGTTTTTCTTTACAGTTAATTTCATTTGATTGGTTTTATTAGGAGGAGCTTGTGGACGTTATTTCAACGGTAATTAATATATTGATCAAATAAAATTTGGCATTTTTTGAAATCTCATTTGCTTTCATTCAATTAAAATAAAGATCCCAGTGAGAATGATGTCTCACCCACCGTATCTTTGCTCTTCTAATTTTCTTGCACTACAGTCTCGTGAAGTTCAATTTGAAAGTATCCATAGGAAAGTTTTTTCTTCTTGATTAGCTTCTGATCAATTTACTATATTTTCTTTATACTCCATCGTTACTGAAATTCTCTTGAAAAATTTAGTGAATGACTGCTAATTTGCCTTACCATGAAAGGATACACTGTCCATTGATGGTTTGTTCTTTCGGGCCATCTTAACATGTCCATTAAAGAAATAATAAATTTTAAATCATTTGAGTTTTGTAGTTTGATGTAAACATCAAGGGTGAGTACGATTTTTTTAAAGTGTAAGTTCTAAAGCAATGACCATCCCACTGATTTAAACGGTTGTACGTTACATTAAGGCCTAAATTAATAGCTACTCTCCACACCTCCCTTTTTTCTCTCTCTCAGAGTACTATAGTGTTTATATTTTATTCGAGTATTTCTTACCATGCCCAAGTCTATGTGAAGTAAATCTCCAAAGTATATAACTCATTCTTAATAATATTTACGTTTTTGTGTTCAAGACCATGCCCCAATTTAGGATGCGGATAATCTTCTTACAAAGATCAAGTTCTACTCATTTTTATCGTAACTAACTAGTAACTATATGAGGCTATGGCAGTTGAATCTGGCCTTGATTATTTTCTTTACCGAGAAACCAAATATAATTGAAAAAGAAGGAGATCTATCATTTACGTGACATGACATTTTGATTGACATTATTTTCCTATTATATAGTTACCACCAAGATCGTATTATTAGAATCCAGTGATAGAACAAGAAAATGATGGGAAGCAGAAAAGGTGATACGATTTCCAATATTATTTCTGAAAGGTGCATCTTTTGCGATTTGTTTGACCTGTAATAATTTTATGAAAGAAAGATACGTTATTCTTTTTCCTCCTCAAGAGTGACTGCAGTTGCGATAAGTAGGGAATTTTTGGAGGAAAATGAAAACATTAGACATAACACTTCATAAAATTTCATGAGAGACTCATGTACCTGAATATATGAATAAAGAGATCATATAAAATGTTCGCCGACGATATCTATCATAACACTAAGTATAGATGGGGATACTAAGTCTAGCGAATACACACACAAAAATATTGGCTAAATAAAAGAGACACAATTCGAATAGAATTGGTTTTATACGAAAGACATATAGTTTTGGACATGCAGTTCAAACACTTGAAAGTATAAAGTCAATGGTATGCGCAATCAGTTTTGGCAAAATACATACTTTACCCATCGACCTTGTCCCCAAATCCCTCTTACATACCTCTTAAATACGGGAATAATATTACACACCAAAACTTTTAAAGATGTGTCAATTACACACCAATTCGGTGTTTGACCACATCTGCTCAAAGATTGCTCTTACACGCGCCAATCAGCATTTCACACATGTCAAATCGAGGGGAAAAAAAAGAAAAACTGAAGAAAAAAAAAGCTATGCAACCCCCTCCCCCCCCCCCAAAACCCCCTCTTCTTATCTTCTCAAAGAAAAAAATACAAAAAAGAATCCCCCCCCCCCCTCCTTCTTCATCTTCCTAACCCCATCATCTTCTCTATCACCACCATACTACCACCAACCCTTCTACCATAAGAACCTTTTTTCATAACTATAAATTCAATTCTTTGCCGATTTTTAACAACATCCATCACAAATCCTAATACAGATTTCAAATTCAAGCTCAAACACAAAGCTTCAAACTTGTTAATAGTGTTTTTTGAATTTCATCAATATTAGTTACCTAAGTAAAGTTTTACTCAACAATAATCACGAATTCAAACTAATTTTTTAGGTCATAGAACACCAAAATCAACAAGACCCGATTAAATTTTCAAGTTTTTTCAAAAAGTCAATAATGGTGATTTTTACGATACCCAATAGCTCCTATTTTCTTTTTTTTTTCTTTTCTTCTTAGTCATGGGGTTGGAGAGACGAAATATGAGGCGGTAGATAAAACTAGGCTAGGGATTGGGGACAAAGACGAACGNTTGGGGTTGGGGAAGAATAAATGGGAAATATTTGTTTTCTTTAATTTAAAGGAAATAGTTTAAAAAAAAGGGAAAAATTAAAAAAACTTAATTTCAGGTGAATTTTTTAGTTTTCACATGTCTCTTTTATGTGTAATACAAGCGTGTGACACATGGCAAAAGAGGTGTATAATTGACACACTTTTAAAAATTTTGGTGTGTAATGCTATTTCCGTATTTAACAAGTGTGTAAGAGAGATTTGAGTACAATGTCGATGGGTAAAGTATGTATTTTCGATATCTTAAATGTCTAGCATGACATGTAAATTTGATATGCATCTAAAGTCTAGTATATGGCTTATATGACTTAACAATCCTTGAAGGATTTAAATTGCTTAAAGCATATAGAATTCATGGTCATGAATTACTACATCCTTAGTGCAATTTGTGCACAAATGTATCTTGCTATAACTATATGCATTATAATATGATAGCAAGAGTTTTCACTTCTATGTGAAGATATTGAACTGACGATT
Organism: Nicotiana glauca; assembly: GCA_026770625.1. Taxonomy (NCBI): domain Eukaryota; kingdom Viridiplantae; phylum Streptophyta; class Magnoliopsida; order Solanales; family Solanaceae; genus Nicotiana; species Nicotiana glauca. The sequence continues at coordinate 240,607 of MU730663.1, forward strand.
CGAACAAGATCATATGACGACAATTCATCTCTATCAAGAATGATGATGTCAAGGTGCAATATATTCATTCAAGCTAATATGGTTGATTCGTTTATCAAATATCTACCAACGATCTTTTGAAGATGTTGCACAAGGTTGGAATGCAAAGGCTCAAGGATGTGAATTGATGCTCTCATCAGGGGGAGTTAATATGCGTTGTACTCTTTTTCCCTTAAAAGTTTTTGTCCCACTGGGTGTTCCTTGCAAGGTTTTTAACGAGTTCATTTTCTAGAATTTTTTTTCCATTTTCTTTTAGTTAAGGTTTTAACGAGGCACATTATCTGTTGAATAGACATTCAAGGGGGAGTGTTATAAATAGAATTGTATTTATGGTGAATGTCTATATTTAGGGAGATTCTATGGATTAATACTTGGTGGCTAAGTCACTCTTTTCCTATAAATAGAGGGTTCTATTCCATTGTAATTCATCCAATATCAATAAGAATTCTTTCTCTCTACTTTTCTTTGTCATTCTCTTCTTCTTCATTTATTGTTTTATAACATCTATTTATAACAAAAAATTAATTTTTGTCAGACTATTATTCTATAGCACTTCTCTAAAAGTTTCTTCTAGAGTTGGATGGCCCCGTGAATTATAAGGAAAGGGCATGCGAAGGAGTGAAGAAGCTTGACGATCAAGGATTATGGTGGAATAGATATTATCATCCTATTTTTACTTAGAGGTTTCGGGTATAAATCAAGAGAATAAAAAAAGGAATTTTTCCTTCCTATATAATATTTGAAACTTATTACCAAAATTGTCCTAATTTTATATATTACCCGTCTTAAAAAGGATTACTTATAAATTATATACAATCCATTATTAGTGCCTTAAATTAGGGGATTTAGTTACACCATTTTCCTATTTTCTCTCCACTCCTCTTTCAATAAGGAGGACACAGCTACTCTCCAGTTTTTGTCTCTCTAGTTTCCCCTAAAAGAAAATAATATTACAATATATTGATTTAATTATTTTTATAAAAGACTAATTCAAAATATAATCACTTCATAATTCACATCGATTTCTCTTCCTTCGTTCTTCATCTATTTATGCTGGCGCACATCGACCACAATAGGTACCTCTCTCTTCCAACTTTTGCGAGATAAGTATCACAAGTCAGGATTGAAGATTCTAAAGTCTTACTACATAATTTCTGGCAAAATCATACAAGAAACCAAAAATTAAACTTTGTCCATTAGAAACAAACCCTACAGACTAGGGATAACAAACCCATTACATAAGGCACAACATATTTTTACAAAACTAAGAGAACCACCAAGAAGCGGACTAACCTCAGTAATACTGTATGGGTCGAAATCTGACCACACGAGGATCGACGCAAAAAGGAATCGCGAGGGGCCGACTAAGTCGTAGTTGTATCCATAACGCACATAACGATGGGTATCTTGGCTACGGTCGAGGTCGAACCATCAGAAAGCATGTATGGTGAAGTACATGTCGTGGCATTTAGGGGGGACGAACTAAAGTACAATCGGTCGATTAGGGTATTCTGGATAAGGACCGTTGGATAACAGGGAATAATTATTATATATATGCAAGGTAAGAGAACAAGAATGGGTTACTTTTTGCTTCTTCTAAAGACATAGAAGAACGGGAGAAGTTTTCTGAGGAGAAACAAGAGAAGGTTTAGATCTTGGCTACTGATCTTTGTAATCATGATTATTGAATAAGAAATTCGTCAGTCGGCAAGATCCGCGTACTTGATGAGCATAAGGAAGAGCTTGTACCCGTACATAGAGAGTTGAGCCGAACACCCCTTATAGAAGCGGTAGAAGTCCACAGCCAAGGAAGGGAGGGGAAGCGTGTATCCGATGACAAATGGATACACATCAAATGCGCAGTAGCCCAGACATTATATATGCACTATGTCCTGATCCGCCGGAACCAGTTCAATATGATCAGGGATTCCCCATTTGGCTTTGAACGCTCGCAGCATCTGTCGTAGAAAAAATAGGTTCCGGCTCTTCCCCAAAAGCGCTATTGAAGTCAGTCCTCGCTTTCCCTGGGAGGGAAACCACCTCATCTATCGTAGGAAAAACCCTCGTGCTCCGCCATTTCCACTTCCTCTTCAAGTAAGGGTATATCATTTTCCGGTACCAGAGCATCAACGGCTCTATCAGGGTTAGAGGATGCACTAGCCATCTCTTTTTTTATTGCAAGAATCAGGAATAGTAAAGGAAAAAAGTAAAGGACACAAGAATTTTTAATAGAGAGGGAAATGTGAGAAACTGAAGGAGAAGAAGAAAAGTTGCGAAAATCTTTCTTGAGCGATTGGGAAGCACCACATTCAAATGATATTTACAGGGGTATAAGTACTTTGAGCGGGAAAGCTAAACGCCATAATTTTGAAAACAGAAAGGGCACAGAAAACTACACGATACATAGAAAATGCCATAATGACACATTATGAGCTTTAATGACATTCTAAAATGACATGACGGTTTGATGCAACTCCGGAATGTCACGTCGCTACTTTGTCACGAGATACTCTCCCATCACCCAAGGTGCTCAGATTTCTCATAAGTTTTATTATCGATGAAGTCCGCCCATCGAGCTCGCCTAAAGATGACCTCAATAGGAGGAGGCACTAACTGTATGGGTCGAAATCTGACCACACGAGGATTGACGCAAAAAGGAATGGTGAGGGGTCGACTAAGCCATAATTATATCCATAAGGCACCATAACGATGGGTATCTCATCCACGGCCGAGGTCGAACTATCAGAAAGCATGTATGGCAAAGCACATGTCGTGGCATTTAGGGAGGACTTTTTGCTTCTTCTAAAGACACATAAGGGAGAAGGTTCCTGAGGAGAAACAAGAGAAGGTTTAGATCTTGGTTGCTGTTCTTTGTAGTCATGATTATTGAATCAATAAAGTAGATCCCATAGTTGTCAATGGCATCCCTTCTACGTCAAGAATGTAAGCCCATCATTTACATTTAATACCTTTCATAATCTTAAAAAGTTTATGAGCTTAATTATATCCTATTTTCTTACTCAATATTCTTTGATCTAGAGTTAATTATCTTTGGCTAGGATTTATCCTCTATTTTCTTATTTAATTAGTTTACAAAAAGGTTTAACACTTTTTGGTAAAACAATTTGGCGAAAGATGCCAAGCGAAAACTGCACACGAAGATTATAAATAATATGTTAAAATTGATTTTGTGGGGATTTCTAGCCAAGATATTAGTTCCCTCTAGATCTCAAGTCAGCTAGAGTTTCACTTCCCGGTTGTCATAGAATCACCCTCTTACTATAAACACCAACTTGAAAAAGTTGTAGGCAAGCTTTTAAAGTAACCAAACCAAACAGGGTCAGATCTTCGCATTAAATCGAAACCATGTCTAATATCTATACAAAATCCACGTCTTCCTGCAGAGATGGGTTTGGTATGTCGTACGAGTACTCAAAATGGGATTACGTCCACTACGCACTGAGCACGTCTAAAATCCTATTTGCTATAATAATGTTATATACCAATATTTACTTTTACCTCTTAGGATGGGACGATAGCCTACTGTGTGATTCTTTTAAATAACCGGCTTGTCCTGCCTTATTTCTGTACCCGTATGAAAAGAGTGTAATTGTACACATCGGACGGGATCGACTGGGACTCGAGCTTGAGATCCTAATGAGAAAAGTAAGTTCAACCCTATAAGAAGCCTACACGTGACTAACAACAAAGCCAAACATGAGGTTACCAAATCTGAAGCCGCCATTCAACTACGGGATAAAACGTGTCGTCCTGCAGCGCCCTTCTCCCCTTGCCAACCTATCAGGTCAAGGTAACAGGCAATTTCGTTTGGGTTTTTAACTTGTTATTTTTCTTTTTTGGATTGTGATAGGAACATGAGCATTCTCCCAGGTGCACGAACAAGGAACAAACTCCACCAAACACATCGAGAAAACATTCCGCACCATGCCATCCCACAGGTAACGGTCGAGCAAAACCCTCCACATCGTGCCATATTACAAATAACAGACAAATGGCTCTGAACAAGCTGGCATTATTAAGAAAATCTCCACGACCTGGGACTAAGCGGTGAGCCTATGTAACGTACAGTCTCTCCGCCACAGACAAAATATGAACTCGAAAAGCTTACACGTATATTCGCCATGACAATCCTATGCCAATTCAGCCGACTAAATATTACAAGTCACGCATGTACTTTGTTTGACTTAAGCAAGTCCCAGGTTGCCCAGAAGACCAAGCAATAAGTTCATCGCTCATCCCGTCAACGGCCTCTCCGGGCCGAACAATGAAGGGACAAGATAAATTAAGACTCCACCGACGCATATACACTATGCAACAATGCATATTATTCTCTAACGAAAGCAAGAGTAAATAAACTAGGACTCATCCCAATGCACACATAAATGATACAGCAACGAGTAACATTCTCCAATAAAAGCCAGGCCGCATGCGACATTCTAACCACTCCACCGAGCCACCGTATCGCCAAGCGAAAGTTAAATTCAATATTTTTTGAGTTAACAAGTCAAGGTTTCTCCTCGTCGAACTCAGAATGGGTCATAATTCGACCTCGCTCGAATTCATACCCTTACGGCCCCCCGCCATCACCAAGCGAAAGCTAAATTCAATTTCATTCTAATTAACAAGTCAAGGTTTGACCTCGTCGACGGGTCATAATTCGACCTTGCTCAAATTTACACCCTAACGGCCCCCAGCCATCACCAAGCGAAAGTTAAATTCGATTTTGTTTGAATTAACAAGTCAAGGTTCGACCTCGTCAAACTCATAACAGGTCATAATTCGACCTCGCTCGAATTCACACCCTTACGGCCCCTAGCACATTGCCCAGCGAAAGTTAAATTCAATTTTGTTTGAAGTAACAAGTCAATGTTCGACCTCGTTGAACTCATAACGGGTCATAATTCAACCTCGCTCGAATTGCACCCTTACGGCCCTCAGTCATCGCCAAGAAAAAGCTAAATTTGATTTCATTCGAATTAACAAGTCAAGTTTCGACCTCGTTGAACTCATAACGGGTCATAATCCGACCTCGCACGAATTCACATCCTTATAGCCCCCCGCCATTGCCAAGAGAAAGTTAAATTTGATTTTGTTTGAGTTAATAAGTCAAGGTTTGACTTCGTTGAACTTATAATGGGTCATAATTCGACCTCCCTTGAATTCACACCCTTACGGCCCCGGCCATCGCCAAGTGAAAGTTAAATTTGATTTTGCCCGAATTTACAAGTCAAAACTGACTTTGCCCAAGTTGGCAAATCATGAGTCAACCTCGCTCGAATTTACAAATCAAAAGTGACTTTATTAGAACTAACAAATGAGATCCGATCTCGCTCGAATCGAGTGAAACAAATTTGCCTAATTTGAATTCCCAATTAAAAATCAGGGACTCACCACGGGGAAATCTAAAGATCTTTTTCAAAAAAAAAAAAGAAGAGAAAGAAAGTCAAAAGATATACAACCAAAGGCAAAACAACTATTTTATTTAGAAGATATACATGCGCAACAGCTTCGCCTTACAAAAGTCCAAAATAGATAAAAAAACAAAACAAAAAAATTAAGTACAAAAGCTACAAAAAAAACTTCACTCGGCATCACCTCCACCGCCGCTCTCTGGCATTGTCATCATCAAAAGGAAACCCCTCTTCAATCTCACTACCTTCACCTGCCTCCGGTGTCGCAGAGTCATAACCGCAAGCAAGATGAGCCTTGTGTGACTTTGTCCGAGCATTTTTAAAAGCGGTCCCAGGAATGCTCCCCGCCTCCCACAAGCCCTTATATATATCTCGTTGGGCCTCAGCATAAACCCATAACTCGTACAAGCATCGCAGGACATCAACAGGGGAAGGTTCTTGAGGGCGGGCCTGAGCCAACAGCTACACCTTCTCGGCCTCGAGAGTCTTAACTCAGTCTCCCAAGCTTGAAGCATCTCGATCAAGTTCACCAATCTGCTCCTCAAGCCCTGCCTCCCTCAGTGTGGTTGTCGCCCTCTAGGCTTCCCGCTCAAATGTGAGGATGCAGATAGTGTCTTCCAGTGCCGCCACCCGAGCCCCCTCAGCTCTCTTCAACTCAGCCACCTTGTTTTCTAGCTCAGCCACCTTCTCCATCTATTTTGCACTTATATTGGCGACTCTAGTAGCCTTTTGCTCAATCTCAGTTCACAGAGACATCACCTTCGCTTGAAGATCCTCGCACTCCATTGCATCCCCTTTTCCCACCTTGAGCTTCTCGTTTTTGGCACTTGGTAGCTCCTCGAGCTCACTGCATCTATAGATAAATTGCATCAGATCCTCGTCTTTTTCTTCAACTCCTCCCTAACGCATTGAGTGTTACCTCCCGCCCTAAGTTACACATGCATCTCATGGCACCTATTGCAATATCGACGATACTTCACAGCCATTTTCAGAAAGACTTTGGCCTGCTTCTCAGCCCTATAAGTACTCTCGATCTCCAGCATATAAGTCTAAAAAAAGGGAATCAGTGAAAGAAAAATGGCACAAAACAAGGAAAATAACAAAAGGAAACTCACCCTCAAGGCAACCCCGGCCACACCACGTGACAAAGCAAAATCATTGATCTCCCGAGGAGACTTGTTTTCGACGATGGAGCACAGAAGGTCAAATTGGGGCACTAACTCTATCATGTCCTCCGACAGGTTAATGTCCGATAGAATTTTGAGCACACGAGAAGGACCTTCAGCCCCCACATCGATCCTGGTAAAGCCTTCCTCGAATATCCCCATGTCCTCAGGATCGATGTCAGAATCAGTTCGTAATCATCTACCACCACGCCCTTCAACCTCTCTTAGCCCAAGAGGGGCTACGGCCCTGCCAGATGATGCTGGACCGCTCAGAACAATCATAGCAGCCCTCAAACTCTTCCACCCTACCATAAATGTCTCTACCAGGACCAAAATAGGCATCACCTCCGTACCCAGGCCAGCATCACCGCCGGCTTCAGATACCGCCAAAGTAGGGTTGCCCCTCTGTCGACGCCCCCTTTTTCTCGCGAAATCAGGTTTACGATATTTGGGAGGACAACTCGTTCCCTTTTGGGATTTGATTTTATTTTGGAATTGAAGAGTCGGCACGTAATGATTAAGTGCATTAGGACACTAAAAGGTTTTTTGGAGTTGGAGAACCAGAGTTTGGGTAAGGGCTAGAAATTATCTCGAGGGGAAGGTGTTAGGCACCCCTCAAGATCCACTAGTGTGGTTCCCGGCCATGTTATATTGTGACTTCACATAATCAAGTACAATCAAAGATTCAAATATATAACATTGCAAATAAGCTAAAAAAAACTTTGAAGGTAAGTAAGGAAGGCAGAGATTTATGAAAAGATTTGAATAGTTTTATGAGAAGAGATGAAAACAAACAAAGGGAGAGGGGTCCTAGGTTTATGGTTAATATGGATCACATCAATGCAATATTCAGTAATCGCTCCTTAGAAAAGGGGCTACATGAGATATTAGCGCATCGGTCATCATCTCCACATTCTACCCTTCCCACCCCGTAAAGGTTATTAAACGCGTGTGTTGGTCACGAATACTTACTGCGTGCTATTACACGTCCCGTCCTATAAGTCCAGGAGGGTGTTTAGGACCACTATTCCTATGTGGTAAGGACTAGGCTGAACCCTTAAGTTTAAAGGAAAAAATGCTAAGCGACATACATAACAAATAGGACTGCACATAAGGGAACATACAAACTCAAATAAAGGCTCACAGATCCCTCCACAAGTGAACACATAATTAGCACGTCTCAAACACATTCAAAGTCTCAAAGATAGAAGATTTACAAAAGGAACAGGTAACAGCAGTTGAGTTAGTGAGAAGAACCGTTAAAGCATGGTTTAAAAAATAAAGTAGTAATAGTAGTTTAATGAGGTGCAGGATAAGTAAAAGAGCACGATTCTGGGCAGAGGATGGTAACCCAGTAATTTGAGAACATAAAAATCCGAAACTCAATGAGAGTAAATAGGTGCACCATTTCAAAATTATTTCCAGATAGAGCAGGATTTTCAATAAAAACAGAGTGAACTTCAGAGAGTCAAAGCAAGAATGGGAGCGGCACAGTTTGAAATTAAAAGAGCCTGGTTGGTCTTAACTGGTAACAACATGATCAACCGATTCTTATTAGGCCTAAAGTTTTCCTAGGCATCGCATACAATGTCTGATTATCTTTAGGAGTGGACATGCATGTTTGATTCTAGTTTTAAAAGGACGCAGTTAATCAGACTTGTATTATTATATTAAGCATGCTAATAAGGCGTTTAAAAATTGCAACTCAGACAAAATAAAACCCTAAGTGATAGGATGTCTAATGCACATAGAAGTTCCTAAAATATGGTCTCTACATGCTAAGGAGAATGCAGCAGTAGCCTTATAACAGTTATTTGCTAGTTATTAACTGATCATGATTATGAAATGAATATAATAACAGGCTGAAAGTAAGGGCTTAAAATAGGATCTCTAATGTATGAGATGCATGTCCTACACATGATATCTATTGCGCAAATAGGTAAATAAAGTCCTATTAGCATGTTTTCTACCCATTACTTAAACGAAGCATGCATAACCCCCCATATTCATTATCCAAACCCCAATCATTCGTTTATAAATTATTTCAAACCAATGATACTTGAATTACAGTAATAAAGATTAAAATAAAAAGTTATTCTATAGAGAGCCTTCAATCAGGCCCAATCTTCCAACCTCACTACTTTCGAGTTTCAAAGTCTTCGCCATGGTCTGGGTGCGGTAAAGCTCCCTAAGGCCCCATTGGGTACTTGGCCAATACCAGCACCCAAACACTTACCAAAATGTTGTACAAATATAGTGTGGAATTACCAGCCTTGTGCATCAAAGTTCAGTGAGTACTCAGAGGTACCCGAAGCAATGCTTACATGAAGGGGGTAGAACCTAATCTCTAAGAGTAGTGAGAGTGCATAATATAGTTTTAAATGAATTGAGTTGAGAAAAATAGTTTGAAAATGATCCATCTAGAATCAGTTTTTGCAAGAAAATAAAAGAAGAGTGTAACAGTTTTGGAAGGAGGTGAGTAGGACAATCTCAGAACTAGAATATCACACATAGTTCAGGGAAGCAAACACAAACAGGGGAAAGGGGAAATGGGGACAAGTAGTTCATATGTAAGAGCATATTTGCACACACACACAGACATCAAAGAAGGCATTTCAAGACATAAACAGTCACAACACATTTTATTACAAAGTGTTCATGCCAGGAGCTTAACAGCATGAGATTGAGGGATGCCAAATAGGTTCACACATCATGTTCAAGGAAGGAGTTCAGGATTACTTAGTTGCTAGGAGGGTCATGAATACATGCTAATAATGTACTGGGAGTAAGGAAGAATTGTAGTAAATAAGTAGGGGATGCAATAGACATGCTGAATTAAGGGAAGGGTAATCACATCAATGAACTAGCAAAGAGGCATGCTAATTGCAATGTAAATAGCAGAACCATAAGTACAAGCATAAAAGAAATAAGAGAAAGTGCAATAAAAACATGTTGGTTTGGATGCTGTAAATCAAATAGAAGACATACTAGTCAAGAGTGAGAGAGTAAAGCAGTAGTGTGCAGGGAAGTAGAGCAATGGACAGTAGCGTGCAGGCAAAAGAGAAGCAAAGTATAGAGCAATAAAAGAGTAGAGTAACAAGTTACTCAGTCTTGGCTTTCAGCCGACTGGGTAGCCAGTAGTCAATTAGAGAAGCGAGAGAGAATGTGTAGGAAAGTAAAAGAGAACAATGAGTATATTTTGATATGCAATGTGTTAAAGCATTTATAGTTTTGAAAACTAGTAGAGAATAAGGTAAAAAGTACTGACTTAACATAATTATAGAAACAGTACCAATTGAAATCAATCATAGGACCAAACTTCTTTTAATTAGGGAGTCATGATTCGAATGGGTACAAGCTATATCAGATAAGGAAATAATCACTTAGACCACTGACTCTACCATAATAGGAGTAGTAAAGCATGTAACATGAAATAAAGGCCAAATACATAATATTTCAAGTAAGGAAAATATATACTGAATATTTGAAAGTATGTTTATTCGCATAAATATGGTAACAATATAAATTAATTCTGAAAATTAGTCAAAGAATCACGGACGAGACTAAAATCACAAGGAATTAGTTCTATGTAAGGAAAGCATCTCACAACAAAGGAAGTGATTCAAAATCAGTGAAAAAGTTCTAAGGAAAACATATACAAAATCATGGATTCGAAGAGATGCACAGAATCAACAGAATATTTGGTAAACGGCTCAGATTGATTCAGAGCTGGGCCGAGTTATTTAGAGATTGGGCTGGGCGGATTTGGATTGGGTATTGGGTCAATTGGGTTAATTTAAAATTTGATGAGGTGGGTTAAAATTGGGGCTAAAATTGCAATTATAATAGGCTAGGTATTAAATAGCCAATTTCTCCCTTTTATTTTATATAAAATAGTAAAAATGATTTTGAACAAATTAAAAGCACTGAACTAATTAATAATATATAAAAATTAATCTAAAAATACTGAGAATAATTTTATAATTGTAAAACACTATTAATTATAATGTAGGCTATAATTGCAATTTTATGTCATTTAGCTTAAAAACTATCAAATAAATTTATAAAAATATGCAAAAATAACCATAATTATATTTTGGTGTAAATATGAGAATGGAAATAAACTATTCATGAAATGATAATTTGAAGAATAATTATGGGATTTTGTACTACTAAAAATAGATAATAAATTGATTTTAAATTTTTTAGAAAATTAGGAAAAACACCAAAACTCTTGGGCATGCTTAGGTATGTATACACATGCAAGTTTGAAAGTATTTTGTATATAAAAAATATGATAGGGAAAAAATTGGGTATCAACAGTTGCCCTTCTTTACCCGAGAAGGATGAAGGAGTTGTCGAGTAAAGATATGATGGCCAATTTTGACCGGAATGAACGAATAGCAAAGGATTTTGACTGAGCTCTGGTTCCTTAGCTGCCTACATATCCCTGGTCTTACAGGAATCAGGCTATATGTAGTTTAGGATCCGTCGGCGGAACATACCGATGGAGATTTCGAAAGACGGACGCGATATTCAGGTTAGGAAGGATGGTAAGGGACTGATAGGCTATGGGAACCGGAGCGGGATCTCTCCTGCTGTGATGGCCATTGTTAGCCGGCGTACCTGCAAATAAACAATACGAACATATATTGTGCATAAATTTCAACGTGATGCAAGCTCCCATTGGACCGTGAATGCTGTCTTTGGACGGGTAGGATGATGTCCTCGGACCATGACGTCCTGGACTATGAGGCGTATAATAAAGGATTCGCAGGCTATGAAATGATGTTCTCGGGCTTATGAGAATGATGCCTCCTAACTACGATGCCTTTGAATAATGATATGCAAAAGATAAAAGTAGGGTCCTCAGGCCATGGCATGGCGTTCTCGGACTATGAAAATGGTGCTTCCAAACAATAACACCTTTGGATAACTTGGCGATCTTTCAGCCCATAAAATGCAGAAGGTGGCGATCTTTCAGCCGATGCAAGACTTAAAAATAATGGCGATATTTCAGCCGATGCGAGATTTAAATAAAGTGGCGATATTTCGACCGATGTAAAGATTTAAATAAAGTTGGCAATATTTCAGCCGATGTAAAATTTTAAATAAAGTTGATAATATTTCAGCCGATTCAAGGACTTAAATAAAGGGTGGCGGTATTTCAGCCATACAAGAGAGATAAAGTGGCGATATTTCAACCATGCAGGATTTAAGTGAAGTGGCGATATTTCAGCCGATGCAAAGATTTAAATAAAGTTGGCGATATTTCAGCCGATGTAAAGTGTAAACATAGATGGCGATTTTTCAGACGATGTAATCGGAGACAGTGCTTAGTCTTGGAAGGCAGAAAGGTAGCCTTATGTAATGCAAGGAAATGCAGATGGAGAAAATGCTAAGTCTTAAAAGGCAGAAAGGTAGCCTTATGCAATGCAAGAAAAATGCCGATGGAGACAATGCTTAGTCTCAGAAGGCAGAAAGGTAGCCTTATGCAATGTAAGAAAAATGCAGATGAAGACAATGCTTAGTCTCGAAGGCAAAAAGGTAGCCTTATACAATGAAAGGAAATGCATATGGAGACAATGCTTAGTCTCGGAAGGCAGAAAGGTAGCCTTATGCAGTGCAAGCAAAAATGTAAAAGGCAAATAATGGTAAAATCTCTTAGCTGATAACTGCATAGCTGAGAGTCGATTGCTATATTGTGGCTACCGGGGATGTCGTGTAAATAGATGATGACTCTGAGAGTTGTATTCCTGAAAAGTAGGAGTGTGTAATTGTATCTGATGATTTTATGTCTTGGGTGCCTGCATCCAAAGAGAATTGTGAGTTTTGTAAAGGGGGGAAGGTTAGTCCGTTTTCCCGGGGACTCCGCTTGTCCTGCTCGGTGTCGTTTTCGTTGGGGTAGCATCGCTAAAAAAAGAAATGATAGTAACTACGCATAATTTAGTAAAAAATATGCTGTAAATACATAATTAAAAATAGTTTTCTTTTAGATTAACCAACGACTGCGACGCGACTCAAGACATTCCAACCTCTTTTGCTCCGGACTTTTGAGGGTCCTCCTCAAAATTCTACCCCAGTTTACTGGGCTGGTGCTTCTGACGGCTGCGTGCGATGACCGAACCCATAAGGCTGCCTACGTATCCCCTCTTAAATGGGAATCAGGTCAGACGTAGTTCAAATTACATCATAAAGAAATCATAATGATTACACATAATAACGCTTGACTACATCTGAATTGATTGGTTTGGCCAGGCTTCTCCATCCATTTCTGCAAGTATGAGTGCTCCTCCTGTTAGGACTCGGTGAACCATGTACGGGCCCTACCAGTTGGGAGAGAATTTCCCTTTGGCTTAATCTTGATCCGGGAATATTTTCTTCAATACCAGCTACCCCGCGTAAACTTTCTCGGCTTGACTCTTTTGTTGAAGGCTCTGGTCATTTTGTTCTGATACAATTGACCATGGCAAACTGCATTCATTCTATTCCCATCTATAAGGGCTAACTGCTCGTAGCGATTCTTTACCCATTCTGCATCTTCAAGTTCCTCTTCCTGTATAATCTTAAGGGAGGGAATCTCTACCTCGGCGGGAATGACTGCCTCGGTACCATAAACCAACATATAGGGAGTCACCCTGGTTGATGTGCGAATTGTTGTACGGTACCCCAATAAAGCAAATGATAGCTTTTCGTGCCACTGCTTGTGTTTCTCTATCATTTTCCTTAGTATCTTCTTGATGTTCTTATTGGCTGCTTCTACTACTCCATTCATCTGAGGTCTGTAGGCTTTAGACTTCTTGTGCTTAATATTGAATGGTTCACACATCGCTTTCATCAGGTCACTGTTGACATTGGAACCATTATCAGTAATGATTGACTCTGGGATGCCGAAATGGCAAATGATACGGTTGCGGACAAAGTCTGCCACAACTTTCTTGGTTACTTCCTTATATGATGTTGTTTTAACCCATTTGGTAAAATAATCACTTGTCACTAGAATGAACTTGTGCTCATTTGATGCGGCAGGCTCGATAGGTCCGATGACATCTATTCCCCAAACGGCTAATGTCCATGGCGAGCTTGTTGCATTAAGCTCATTAGGAGGCACCTTTATCATATCCTCATGTCTCTGACAGTGATGGCATTTTCAGACATACTGGATGCAGTCCATTTCCATAGTCATCCAAAAATATCTAGCTCGGAGTATTTTCTTGGCCAGGACAAAACCATTTATATATGGGCCACTGGTTCCTGCATGAACCTCTTCTAACAACCTGGATGCTTCCTTTGCTTCGACACACCTTAGTAATCCCAAGTCGGGAGTCCTTCTATACAGAATTCCTCCGCTGTGAAAGAAGTGATTGGATAACCTCCACAGTGTGCGCTTCTGAGTAGTGTTTGCAAGTTCTGCGTATTCTCCTATAGCCAAATATTTCTTGATGTCATGAAACCATGGTTTTCGTCAGCTTCTTCCACGACACGAGCACAGTAAGCTGGTTGATCATGGATTTTTACTGGAATAGGATCAATGAAGTTCTTATTTGGATGCTGAATCATGGATGATAGAGTGGCCAATGCGTCAGCGAACTCATTCTGGACTCTAGGGACATGCTGAAATTTTGTCTTTGTGAACCTCTTCCTCAACTCCTCTACATGATGCAAATACGGGAGTATCTTGGAGTTCTTGGTTGCCCATTCTTCTCGGACCTGATGTATGAGAAAATCTAAATCCCCGATCATTAGTAACTCCTGAATGTTCATATTAATGGCAGCTTAAGCCCTAAGATGCAGGCTTTGTATTCGGCCATGTTGTTGATGCACGGGAACCTGAGCTTGGAAGACACCGGATAATGCTGACCTATTTCTGATACTAGAACTGCTCCTATGCCAACTCCTTTGAAGTTTTCTGCTTCATCGAAAAACATTCTCTAGCTATCATAGGATTCTGCGATATCTTCTCCTATGAAAGAGACCTCTTCGTTAGGAAAATACGTCTTTAAAGGCTCGTATTCTCCGTCCATGGGATTTTCGGCAAGATGATGTGCCAATGCTTGTCCTTTAATTGCCTTCTGGGTCACGTAGATAATATCAAATTCACGCATCAGGATTTGCCACTTGGCTAGCTAGCCCATGGGCATGGGCTTTTGGAAGATATACTTCAGCGAATCCATTCTCGATATGAGATAAGTGGTATAAGCACATAAATAATGCCTCAACTTCTGAGCTACCCAAGTCAAAGCATAACAGGTTCGTTCCAATAGGGAATACATGGCCTCGTAGGGGGTGAACTTCTTGCTGATGTAGTAGATGCTTGCTCATATCTCCCCATTTCATCATGTTGTCCCAAAACACAATCGAATGCCCCATCCAATACTACAAGGTAGAGCAATATTGGTCTACCCGGTTCGGGTGGAACCAGAACTGGCAGCATTTATAGGTATTCCTTGATTCTGTCGAAGGATTTCTGAAAATCATTAGTCCATTTGGTGGTGGCATCCTTGTTTAACATCTTAAAGATTGGCTCACAAATGACAGTGGATTAAGCTATGAACCGACTGATGTAGTTGAGTCTCCCCAAGAAACTCATAACCTCTTTCTTATTTTTTGGGCGGTGGCAATTCTTGAATGGCCTTAACCTTTGACGGATCCAATTCTATTCCTCGCCGATTTACAGTGAACCCAAGCAGTTTTCCGGCAGGCACCCTGAATTCACATTTGATGGGATTCAGTTTCAGCTTGTACCTTCTCAATCTGTTGAAGAACTTCCTCAAATCTTCCATGTGGCCAGTGGCTTTCTTGGATTTGATGATGACATCGTCTACATACACCTCGATCTCTTTGTGTATCATGTCATGGAAAATAGTAGTCATGGCCCTCATGTAGGTAGCCCCAGCATTCTTTAATCCAAACGGCATCATCTTGTAACAATACGTCCCACACGGCGTAATGAAAGCCGTTTTATCTGCGCCTTCCTCGTCCATCCATATCTGATGATACCCAACAAAACAATCAACAAATGACTGCAGCTCGTGCTTGGCACAGTTGTCAATCACAATGTGTATGTTCGGAAAGGGGAAGTTATTTTTCGAATTGGCCTGGTTGAGATCCCGGTAGTCGATATAGACTCTAATTTTCCCGTCCTTCGTCGATACTGGCACAATATTGGCTAACCATGTTGGATACTCTACTACTCTCAAAACCTTGGATTTGACTTGCTGAGTGACTTCTTCTTTGATTTTCAAACTCATGTCAGGTTTGAACTTCCTGAGCTTCTGCTTTACCGGGGGACATGTCAGATCGGTTAGCAGTTTGTGAGCTATAATAGATGTATTGAGACCAATCATGTCATCATACGACCAAGCGAATATGTCCTTATATTCCCTTAGGAATTTCTTGTACTCTTCCTTTTCTGATGGTGACATATGAACACTGATGTGCGTTTCTTTGACATTCTCTGTATCCCCTAAGTTGACAACCTCAGTCTAATCCAAATTAGACTTAGGCCTATTCTCAAAGTCCTCAACCTTTTTAACGAGCTCTTCTGGTATATCATCATCTTCTAAGTCTATGTCCATTTGTTGCATTATCTCATTGCATGTCACGATCGTCGGTTCATCAAGATAAGTAATGCTGTGTAAATAAAGTAAACGATAGAAAAATAAGAGCAAGATTTATAAGAAACTGAAATGATTTGATAAATTCCATAATTGTTTTGAACACTGGAGCTCTTTTCGAAATTTAAAGAAAATACGAAAAGAAAATCAACTAGCGAAAAAGTAAAAGATAATGTATGGTGCTTTGTTCAGCCTTGCTACCCTGAAGCTTTCCGGGCCTTGGTGGTTCTGATGGACCAATTATTGAGGCGCGTTCCTCGGCTTACAACTTGTATGGAAGGGCCTTCCTCCCCTTCCTCCTCGAAAATGACATAGCAGTCCATATTGTCGTCTTCTAAGAACAGATTCTTCATTTCCACCAATGGTTCCTCTTCTTCTGACCCATGTATGACTTCGACTAATTGAAAAGTCTACTCCAGACGGAGTATTGGATGCTCCAATAGGTAGTAGGGACTGCGCCATGGTGGTGACCAGTGGTTAAACTCTTCCCAAGAGTATTCATATCCCAAACCAAAAGTGGTACCATGTTTCTTTAGCTTGATAGGTTTGGTGATTCCCTGGAGGTTCTTGCCGAGTCCCTTGCCAAGTTCATATCCGCTCTAATTCAGTATACTTTCAATCTTGTTACCCCACCACTTCTCCTTATCTACGGTGTTGACTTACTTAGTGTGATGGTAGGTTTCTCCGCTTATCTTCCTTCTTCCTCCAATCGCTGGGATGGTCTGGCGACTTTATATAAGATAACTACCTTCGTCATGAATAATCACCTCTTGGTGATTCTACTCGAACTTCAATGCCTGGTGCAGGGTTGATGCTACAGCTCCAGCGGCATGGATCCAAGGTCGTCCCAATAGCAAGTTGTAAGATGGTGGGATGTCTATTACTTGAAAATCAACATCGAACCAAGTCGGTCCCATTTGCAGACACAAATTGATTTCCCCAATAGTGGACCTTTGGGAGCCATCAAAAGCTTTGACGTTGATGGCCCCATCCTTGATCTCATGCAGGCTCTTTCCCAATGTTCTGAGAGTCACCAATGGACAAATGTTGAGGCTGGACTCTCCGTCAATCAGAATCCTGGTGATGAAATAGTCTTCACATTGCACAGTGATGTGCAATGCTTTGTTGTGGCTTAGCCCTTTCGGTGGCAGCTCATCTTCGTGGAAAGTGATTTTATGGCTCTCCAATACTTGCCCTACCATTTTTGCCATTTATCCTCCAGTTATGTTGCTGGGCACATATGCTTCGCTCAACACTTTCAATAAGGCATTTTTATGTGTGTCAGAGCTTTGTAGCAGGGCCAAGATAGAGATCTGGGCTGGCGTTTTGTTCAACTGGTCAATGATCGAGTAATCCTTTGCCTGTATCTTATTTCAGTGGCGGTCGGTCGTCTAGAGGCCTGCTTACTGAACTCAACTAGATGTTCTAGAGTATAAACCCTACCGGTTCTTGTCATACCCTGTGCTGCAATTGTTTCTCTAGATTTAGTTTTCCCCTTCCTTCTCACCTCGGTGGTGTAATCCCAAGGAATGGCTTTCGTATAGAATGGTGCTATGGATGACATTGCTACATGAATGGTTACCCTTGTTTTGGGAGGTAACACAGCAACTTCAAATGGTACAGGTGCTTTTGGAGACCAAAACTCAACCTCAATTGGCTCTGGCATCTTTGTAGAAGAAGGTGTTTCAAACTCGAGTGGTACGGACATGTTTACTTCAGCATCCCCAGAGGGCTGGATCTGGACTACAATCGGATTAAGTGTGACTGTTGGTTTCTTCGACTCATTACCTTCGGCAATCAATCCAATCGACCCTTTGGGGTCCCAATCATCTTCTGTCTCGACCATGTGAATGCCTCCACCCTTGTAGTTAGGTAAAGGGTTGTTGCAAACATTAGGAGCAGGCTTCTTTGCCACGATAATCTTGTTATCAATTAAAGCTTGGATCTTATCCTTTAGAGAGCGGCACTCGTCAATGGTATTCCCCTTCATGCGGGAATAGTATGCACAAGTTTTGTTCGGGTTGACCCATTGGGAAAGATTTTTTGGAGTTATGACAGGGATAGGGGTGACGTAAGCAGCAGCTTTGAGCCTTTCATATAGCTGGTTGATTGGTTCCGCGATGGCGATTTATTGTTTGGGAGGTCTACGGTCGAAGTTAGGGCGCAGTCTAGGGAAGTTTTGGCGGGTGGGAGGTGATTGATAGTGAGAGGTCTGAGCATTATAGGCTTGGTAGGCAGGTGCGGGTTGGGGATATCTTGGTGAGGCAGGTTGATATGTAGGGGGTGGAGATGATTGGTAAGTAGGTGGTAAGACTTGGTAAGAGGGCGGGGGTGTTTGGTAATTAGGGGTAGGTTGATATGTGAGAGGAGATACCGGGTAGGTTTGGTATTTTATTGGGGATTTTGTTCTCTGTGCAACCATCACGACACTCACATCCTTTTTCTTGGACGTGCCACCAGACTGTAGAGCCTTGTTGGTAGCCTGCAATTCCTCAAAATTAGTGACCATACCACTTTTAATTCCCTCCTAGCTTGATGACGTCGGAGAATTTCTGGCCTTCAATCAGCATCAACCTCTCATAATATTGTAGGTCCTGAGCTCAGACAAAAAACCTGTTCATCTATTCTTCTTCTGACGCCGGTCTGACCTTAGCCGCTTTTGATCTCCAATGAGTAGCATACTCGCGGAATGTCTCTATAGGTTTCTTCTTCAAATTCTGGATGTAGAATACATATGGCACATTCTCCATATTGAATCTGAACCTGTCCATGAAATCGGACGCCATACCTACCCAGCTTGTTCACTTCTTGGGGTCTTGGCTAATGTACCAAGATAGAGCATCCCCTTTCAAACTTCTCATAAAGAGCTTCATGCAAATCTTTTCATCTCTTTCGACTCCGACCAGCTTATCGCAGTATGTCCTCAAATGGACTCTGGGATCCTCTGTGCCATCAAACATCTCAAACTTGGGAGGTTTGTACCCCTTGGGAAGTTCGACATCTGGTTGAATGCAAAGGTCTTCGTAATTCAGCCCCTCAATACCATTATTTCCTTCAACACCCTGGACTCGGCTAGTCAGTTTCTTGAGTTCTGCGTCCAGGTTCTTGATGAGAGAATCTTTGTCACTAGACTTCGGTGTGCTTGAAATAGGTTGAGTATGTTGTGGTATGGTTTCCACATAGATAGGGGTGTGGTAGGGATGATCATTTGTGGAGTGTAGAGGTTCGGTAATGAGTAGTAGGGTGTTGTTTGAAGTATGGCATGTGTTGCAGTGGTGATGGTAAGCGGATTGGTTTTGTGATTTTGGGATGTTTTGTGGAGGTGTAGGATTTGGAGCATTGACATCCGGGGTAGTGAGGGAAAATGATAAGTTTGCCAAGTTCCAAACTTGGTCCAGTTCTTCCTAAAATTTCAACATCTTCTGCTCAAGTTGGGCGGCACTTTCTTTGGAAAACTGAGTACCCTAAGTAACCTCTACTCGTTCACCCGAGTTCTCCTTTCTGATGTTGCTCAAGTCTTCCATTTTTGCTTTGTTCTTGTTTCTTATAGGACTCGGAGGAGGAGGAGGGGGAGGGCCCTTGGATCTTGTAGAGTAGGATGATGATGCCAGAGTGCACGAACTAACCTTTTGGGGATGGGAATAAAACAAAAAGGTAACAAGTTAGTGAAGGTTATGAGAAGAAACGTTGCAATATTTAAACACATAGTGTAGGAATATAAATCGTGTCCTAATTTGGGTGCCTCGTTGTGCCCGAGTTAGGCCTAGCGACAAGTTGATTTGGAGAACTTATAATGCTAAATGCCTCATTTTATTAATAAAAAATACGACAAATCCCAAAACGACACTAAAATTACAGAAAGTAAAATGTCACTAATGGCCATTGGCCTTTTACATTTTAAAGCAAAATAAAATACTCCTAACTACTTGGTCCCAGAAGGACCTTCCCCAGACTCGGCGTCTTTAGCTCCATCGAACAGCTTCACCAGCTCACACAGTCCCAGCAGCAAATAAGCTCTAGCCAAGTGTCCTCCTTCATTTCCCTCAGTGTTCTGGCAGTTTTCGATCCTCTGGATGAACTTCCTTTCCAACTCTACCAAACCTTGCTCCAAATACCCTAGTCGCTTGTTGGCACTGATAGCCATATCTTTCCATTCTTCAATCAGCTTTTGATGTGGTTCTTGAATTTCTTGATGTTCGCTTTCGCACTCTCGGATCCTCTTGCGCAATTGGTTGTACTTAACCTGTATTTCGGCCTTTTCGTTGATGACCCCGAACGGACTCGGGTTGTCCTAACCCACCATGATTGTCTTTCAACCAACTTGGATAGTATAGGGTATAACCGGCATGGTACCTGTCTGGTTCTATGGAATCCTTTCCCAAGATGATTTTGCAATGCCACATGTGTTGAGCTTGACACTTGTATGGGCTATCGTCGTCTTGGAAGTCGGCCCTGAAGTGACTCATCTTGTCAACCTTTGGTATGACATGCTTCTTTCTTGCCTGTCTCATGACTCGGAGAGGGACATAGGGATAAGTTCCTCTCACACCAATGAGTATAAGAAATAGTGCGTCCCGAGATCGGACGATGAACTCTCCAGTAGGGAACCATTCGAACATCCACTGTACTTTGTCTTCTTTTAGATTCTCGAACAACTCCACGCACCCTTTAGCATCTTCTGGTTTAGCAAACATTCTCTGCGCAAAATCTCTTGCCGATATTCACCCTTTTGGAGGTACTCCATGAGCCAGAGTTGGAGTAGTAAGTTGCAACCCTCAAAGTGACTGGCCCCTCGTTGACAGTTTTCTAGGGCTTGGTATATTTCAGCAACAATCATGAGTACTATGCTAAAAGGTTGCCCGCCAATCCTTTCCATTAGAGTCTTGGTGACCACGGCTAGTTTGGTATGGACCTAGCCTTCTTCATAGGAAACACTATCATACCTAAAAAGCAGAACATAAAGACGAAGAATCTTCTGTGGATGTGCCCTAATAATATGAGGGCGAATTCCTCTGGGTAAGGGTGGTAGGACTTGCTATGGCCATACCTCTTGTACAGATAGTTGAAAAGAATGTAGGAATCCTTCAAGCAAGTCAAGTCTGGGTTTTTCTTTAATCCCATCATCTTGAGGAAACCCCTGCCCTTGCGATTTTCTAGCATAAGCAAACCCGGAGTCTCCCAAGGAATACCAACTAACCCTCCTATTTCCTCGAGCAAAGGTGTCATTTCAAGGCCCCCGAAGCGGAACACAGATCTGTCACTGTCCCAGAATAAGGTTGCAGCCTCTATGATTTTGTTGTCGGGCTGGATTTCCAAAAGAGAAGGCAAATTTTCCAAATATTTGTGGACGAGAGTCTGGTCACTGGAGTGAAGGCCTTCCCACCAGCTTAGCAACCTTGGGTGAATGTTGGTTACCATGCCGAATCTGGGGACTTCGTGCCTCATTTTCTGCAAAACAAAGTGTTAGACCCTTACCCCGCCGGACTCGACTATTTAAACCAATAATTGGCATAAGCAGCATTTACTTCTCCAAATAAATGCACAGAATATGATGGCGTCCGTTTGGGTTCCAAGGAAACCCAGTGGACTTTGGACAAGGCTATCTTAAAGAGTCACTACGTGGACAATATAACTGACTCAACTAGGTTTGGCAGTGATGCATGTACAGTTAAACAGGATAAGGTTTCTATAGGGTATTAGACCGGTACCCTTGAGCGAGCAACTCAAGAGGGAAAGGCACGAAACCGATGACTGCACCGCTGATCGACTGGTTTTACCGCAAATATGCCTTGGCCAAATTTAGGGGGTGATAATATCGGAAGGGCGCAACAACTTATTATAAGCGTTGCTATGGTATTTATTTGGCACGAGTGGAATAAGATGTTGAAGATGCAATTACAAGAATGAAGCAAGTTTTCATATATTTGCACATAAATAAATAACAATTACAATAATTGCTCGGAATTACAACAATATTAAAGGAAAGCGGTAAAAGCATAAAGAAAAAAAAACAAAGAGCCAAGTCAGTTTTGTAGTAGAAAAGATATAAAGACATTAAATAAAGGCAATAAAAAGCAATAAAGTCACAAGCAACATGAAATGGTAAAATCCTATAAGAAATTCCCGGTAGAGTCGCCATGCTGTCGACGCCCCCTTTTTCTCGCGAAATCGGGTTTACGACATTTGGGAGGACAACTCGTTCCCTTTTGGGATTTGGTTTTATTTTGGAATTAAAGATTTGCCACCTAAAGATTAAGTGCATTAGGACGCTAAAAGGGTTTTTTAAGTTGGAAAACCAGAGTTTGGGTAAGGGCTAGAAATTATCTCGAGGGGAAGGTGTTAGGCACCTCTCAAGATCCACTAGTGTGGTTCCCGGCCATGTTATATTGTGACTTCACATAATAAAGTAAACAATCAAATATTCAAATATACAACATTGCAAATAAGCTAAAAAAACGTTGAAGGTAAGTAGGGAAGGCAGAGATTTATGAAAAGATTTGAATAGTTTTATGAGAAGAGATGAAAACAAACAAAGGGAGAGGGGTCCTAGGTTTATGATTAATATGGATCACATCAATGCAATATTCAGTAATCGCTCCTTAGAAAAGGGGCTACATGAGATATTAGCGCATCGGTCATCATCTCCATATTCTACCCTTCCCATCCCATAAAGGTTAGTAAACGCGCGTGTTGGTCACAAATACTTACTTCGTGCTATTACCCATCCTATCCTATAAGTCCTGGAGGGTATTTAGGACCACTATTCCTATATGGTAGGGACTAGGTTTTTTTTTTAAAGCAAATATCCACTAGGCATGGTACCTAGTGGTTAATATATATAAAACAAATCCCCAAAAATGGGTTCAAAAAATACAATGTGTCCAAAATACCATAAAGAGTGTATGAAGCTACTAGCTACCACTAAAGATATAAGATAATAAACTACTACACTAGCTATTACATCATGTCTTGCAGCATAAGTCCATTTCGTGTCCATGCATGTGAATCCAAATGGCAAGGGCAAATATGAAGTAGCACCTATAAATCTCTCACCAGGCGCCAAAGTATGAATTCCAAAGCCCAAATTGGATACCAAACCATAACACAAACAGATTGAACTAACCACTATATCAAACCAACCAAGAACACGAGTCAAGATCATCATATGCTTCCATGAGACAGTTAGCTTGCCTACTGCAATACCATTTTCAGAATGAGCGTGTAACCACACTAATACCACTGAAAAATGATAATACAGTACACAAACGAACGTAAACCATGTCTGATACCAAATCCATATCAGTAGATGCAAAAATGTTGACTGAGAATGCCATTGAGATGCTTCTACTTCTATTGTTTGTATTGATATCCACATTGTTATACTTGATATCCAAAAAGAACTGCTTGTCATGATAAACTTGTATACTGCTACAAGTATACTCCACATTGTCTGCAGAGTTATTAGGAAAATAGCAGTACCAATTACTAACCAAACTATCCTCATGTATTTCAAGGTGTGAGTCTTCCAATTTCCTACCACAACCTGCACTTTAAGTATTCCATATCCTGCTAAATAGTCCCCAGGTTGAGCATGTAGACATGCTAATACCACTGAGTAACCATTTAATAAAATACGAAAACGCTTAAGCCAAAGTTGAAGTATAGCTACTGATAATGTACTCATTAGTCAGGTGCTCTCCTTTTAGCTATTCTAATTCTTATGTTTGGAACTTGAGCTTTGTCTATATTTATTAAAGATTTACCTTCAGATGGTAATTCTTGAAAAGTGTGAATAATGATTGTACCTGCAAAAAAGAAAACATAGTTAGCTAAATAATCTGCCACTTTGTTGCCTTCCCTCATGTTGGAATATAACATTGTATGACTTCTTGATCTCCTTAGTTTAAAGGAAAAAATGCTAAGCGACATACATAACAAATAGGACTGCACTTAAGGGAACATACAAAGTCAAATAAAGGCTCACAGATCCCTCTACAAGTGAACACATAATTAGCACGTCTCAAACACATTCAAGGTCTCAAAGATAGGAGTTTTACAAAAGGAATAGGTAAAAACAGTTGATTTAGTGAGAAGAACCGTTAAAGTATGGTTTAAAAAATAAAGTAGTAACAGTAGTTTAATGAGGTGCAGGACAAGTAAAATAGCACGATTCTGGGCAGAGGATGGTAACCCAGTAATTTGATAACATAAAAATTAGAAACTCAGTGAGAGTAAATAGGTGCACCATTTCAAAATCGTTTCCAGATAGAGCAGGATTTTCAATAAAAACAGACTGAACTTCAGAGAATCAAAGCAAGAATAGGAGCGACAGAGCTCGAAATTAAAAGAGGCCGGTTGGTCTTAAATGGTAACAACATGATCAACCGATTCTTATTAGGCCTAAAGTTTACCTAGGCGTCGTATACATTATCTGATTATCTTAAGGAGTGGACATGCATATTTGATTCTAGTTAAAAGGACGCGGTTAACCAGATTTGTATTATTATATTAAGCATGCTAATGAGGCGTTTAACAATTGCAACTTAGACAAAATAAAACCCTAAGTGATAGGATGTCTAATGCACATAGAAGTTCCTAAAACATGGTCTCTACATACTAATGAGAATGCAACAATAGCTTATAACATTTATTTGCTAGTTATTAACTGATCATGATTTCTAAATGAATATAATAACAGGCTGAAAGTAAGGGCTTAAAACAGGATCTCTAATGTATGAGATGCATGTCCTACACATGATATCTATTGCGCAAATAGGTAAATAAAGTCCTATAAGCATGTTTTCTACCCATTACTTAAACTAAGCATGCATAACCCCCCATATTCACTATCCAAACCCCAATCATTCGTTTACAAATTATTACAAACCAATGATAACTGAATTACAGTAATAAAGAATAAAATAAGAAGTTATTCTATAGGGAGCCTTTAATCAGGCCCAATCTTCCAGCCTCACTCCTTTCGAGTTTCACAGCCTTTGCCATGGTCTGGGTGCGGCAACGCTCCCTAAGGCCCCATTGGGTCCCTGGCCAATATCAGCACCCAAACACTTACCAAAATGTTGAACAAGTGCAGTGTGAAATTACGGGCCTTGTGCATCAAAGTTCAGTAAGTACTCATAGGTACCCAAAGCAATGCTTACACGAAGGGGGTAGAACCTAATCTCTAAGAGTAGTGAGAATGCTTGATATATTTTAAAGGAATTGAGTTGAGAAAAACAGTTTGAAAATGATCCATCTAGAATCAGTTTTTGAAAGAAAACAATAGAAGAGTGTAATAGTTTTGGAAGGAGGTGAGTAGGACAATCTCAGAACTAGAATATCACACATGGTTCAGGGAAGCAAACACAAACAGGGGAAGGGGAAATGGGGACAAGTAGTTCATATGTAAGAGCATATTTGCACACACACAGACATCAAAGAAGGCATTTCAAGACTTAAACAGTCACAACATATTTTATCACAAAGTGTTCATGCCAGGAGCTTAACAGCATGAGATTGAGGGATGCCAAACAGGTTCACACATCATGTTCAGGGAAGGGGTTCATGATTACTTAGTAGCTAGGGAAGTTATGAATACATGCTGATAATGCACTGGGAGTAAGGAAGAATTGTAGTAAACAAGTAGGGGAAGCTGTAGACATGATGAATTAAGAGAAGGGTAATCACATCAATGAACTAGCAAAGAGGCATGCTAATTGCAATGTAAACAGCAGAACCATAAGTAGAAGCATAAAATAAATTAGAGAAAGTGCAATAAAAATATGTTGTTTTGGATGCTATAAATTAAATAGAAGACATATCAGTCAAGAGTGAGAGAGTAGAGTATTAGTGTGCAGTGAAGTAGAGCAATGGACAGTAGCGTGCAGGGCAAAAGAGAAGCAATATATAGAGTAATAAAATAGTAGAGTAACAAGTTACTCAGTCTTGGCTTTTAGCCGACTAGGTAGCCAGTAGTCAATAAGAGAAGCGATAGAGAATGTGTAGTAAAGTAAAAGAGAACATTGAGTTTGTTTTGATATGTTGTGTGCTAAAGTATTTATAGTTTTGAAAACAAGTAGAGAATAAGGTAACAAGTACTGACTTAACATAATTATAGAAATAGTACCAATTGGAATCAATCACAGGACCAAACTCCTTTTAATTAGGGAGTCATGATTCGAATGGGTACAAGCTATATCAGATAAGGAAAGAATCACTTAGACTACTGATTCTGCCATAATAGGAGTAGTAAAGCATGTAACATGTAATAAAGGACAAATACATAATAATTCAAGTAAGAAAAATATATACTGAATATTTGAAAGTATGTTTATGCGCATAAATATGGTAACAATATAAATTAATTCTGAAAAGTAGTCAAAGAATCACGGACGAGACTAAAATCACAAGGAATTAGTTCTAAGTAACGAAAGTATCTCATAACTAAGGAAGTGATTCAAAATCAATGAAAAACTTCTAAGGAAAACATATACAAAATCAAGGATTCGAAGAGATGCACAGAATCAGCAGAATATTTGGTAAACAATGAATAATTAGATCTATTAAACACATGAGGCACGAAAATCAGAGAACCCTAAGCAAGGAATCATAGACACAGTAGAAGGTTGGAAACCCTAACAACAAAATTAAAGCATAGAACTTAGAGAATAACCCATAAGAACACACAAACAAGCAAATAATACAAACACAAACATATAGTACTCAAAATCAGAAAATAAAGTGATTTCGAAAAGGGGTTCAGAAACCCTAGTTTCAAAAAAGGAACAAAACATTTAAAACTTGAGCAATCGTAAAGATCGAGTACAGAGTAGTGTAAAACATAAAGGTGTGAATTATAATCATTAAAAAAATACAAAGATTTAAGAGGTCTGGGTAGAAATTAGGGTTTCATAAGAAACCAGTGAGAAGTAAGAGAAACCTGGCTGTGAAACTCAGTAATAATGGTGTTAATAGCACCATCGGACCAAAACCCATCGGAGAAAGGCCGGAGACAAACCAAGCAAAGCTTCAGTGACCATCTCGTATGGTGGAGACTCATGAGGCCTCAGGGATGAAGAGAACCGACGGGATAAGGCTTCAAGACGGCTGGTGGTCGAAAGAGGCGAGGCTGGAGGTGGCCGGAGAGAGGGTGAAGGCCAAAGGAGAAGAAGAACCAGAAGTTTCTAGAGAAAAGGAGGAGAAGAAGAGACGAAGTAGAGAGAGAAATCGGTCTCTAAGACGAAGGGGTCAAAGGGGGGGGGGGG
>MU730664.1:4946-37276 GCA_026770625.1 Nicotiana glauca
GGATGTGCGGGCATACAAGGATGGATAAGATTAGGAATGAAGATATTAGAGAGAAGGTGGGTGTGGCCCCCATAGAGGACAAGATGCGTGAAGCAAGACTCAGATGGTTCGGGCACATTCGGAGGAGGAGCACTGATGCACCGGTGAGAAGGTGTGAGCGACTGGCTGTGCCTGTGGTGGGCATGAGGAGAGTTAGAGGGAGACCTAAGAAGTATTGGGGAGAGGTAATAAGGCAGGACTTAGCGCGTCTTAGGATTACTGAGGACATGACCCTTGATAAGGGATTTTGGAAGTCGAGCATTAAAGTTGTAGGTTAGGGGGAAGATGTGGATATTTCCACAGTGCACTAGAGTGAGATTAGCTAGTTAGGAGGTAATCGTAGGAGGTTACTGATCAGCTACCGATACAAGGAGTTATTTGTTGGATATTAGTATACCTTTCATCTATTTCGTATTTCTTATATTTCTTATACTGCTGCTACTTTATTATTTTGTGTTATGTTGTTATTTTATGTTATTTTTAGTATGATTCTATTGATAGTACTAACTTATCGTCTTTTATTGATGTCTTGAGCCGAGGGTCTCCTGGAAACAGCCTCTCTGCCCCTTCGGGTACATATTACCCTCCCTAGACCCCACTTGTGGGATTATACTGGGTTGTTGTTGTTGTTGTTGTTGTTGTTGTACTGCATTAACAAAAGAATCCGAGATAATAGAAATTTGTCTTTTTTGATTATTTTAGTATAGTTGAATAGCTCAGTTCACAAGAATCATACCTAAATATTAAGTAAACAGAATTTAGTGGATATCTGACCTAATTGTGTTGAACTATAAAAGATAAAAAAGAAACAAAGAAACAAAACTCTGAATAAAATTACACGATCTTTGCATCTTAATTATAAAAGATGAAAATGAACTTCTTCAGATGAAATGGACATAAAGAATGAGTTGTTAATACAGAGCAACCAAAAGAAGCTAACTTCAAAAAAACATATAAAAATGTGCAAAGGTTTGACTTTTACATATTTGGAGATGAAATTACATTAGTAAAAGTATGCAACCAGCAACATTATGCTCAATTTCTTGAAGCAAGCTCTAAACCCCAAATTCTCTCTCATTATTGAAAAATGCCTAAATCTCACTTGAAGTGAAGCAAATGCCAACAGAAATCTTCAACTTTCTGAAGTTGAATTAGAACGAGAAACGAAATCCTAAGAATGAAGGTGTCGATGCCTAAACATAGAGGCGGAACCAGGAATTTGAGAGGATGGGTACACCATTAATTCAAAGATAAACATGCTTGCAAGGTTGCAAGAGAGACGCAAGTTTTGGGTTTTGCGTGAATTGGGATCGGGGAAATTAGATATTTGGGATTAAAAAACAAAAAAATATAATACTCTGATTGATCCCAACGTGTAAAACAATAAAAGAGAGGAGAAAAAATAACAAAAAATAAAAATTAAGACCCTTAACTAGTTGAATGAAGGAAACAAAAAAAAGACTCAACTAGTGCACCTTTTACCCATTTTTTACCACGGGGCCAGCAAGTGTTTTTGTAGCTATTAAGGAACTCTGTATATAATAAACCAATTTTTTTGGGATTAGCATGGGTTCATCGGCACCATCATTGATAAGGAAGATCCGCTTCTGCCTCAAAACCCGTTTTTTGGACGCATTTTGTGATATAGTTCATTCAGTCGGCACTAATAATGAATCGATTTGGGTGAAAATAGCTTCAGGAGATTTGAACAATTTGAGAACTAGGGTAAACTAAAGATAGGGAAAGATTGGAAATTATGGTAAAACTAGCGACTTAGCGAGAAAGAAGCTAGAAATATTTTTGACTTGAAGGGTAAAATTGTATTATCCGTTGGATAATTACTGGATATCTATTTTTAAATAGATAATATGAAGAATATTCATATTTGATCTACTTTTAATAAATCAGATATCTTAACATATATTTGATGGGATAATATAGGCGGATAATTATAGAGAGAGAGGGAGCTTTAGAGGGAGAGACTAACTCTCAATCCTTGCCAAATCTTTGAAGAATCTCAAGCAAAATTGTTAGGCTTTCACCCCAAGAGGTAAGAAACTTGATCCCTAATCTCTGGTTTCGAAATTCACACTAGAATGAGTACATAGCTTGGGGCTTCATGGGTATAAGAATGGATTTCTTGCATGCATGTAGGATCATAGAGTATTGGGAGGTTGTGAATTAAAAGATGGCAATTGGGGTATAAAATGATAGCAATCTCTCACAAAAAGGACCTAAGATCACAATGCACCCTTAGTGTTTGATAATGTGCTCA
Organism: Nicotiana glauca; assembly: GCA_026770625.1. Taxonomy (NCBI): domain Eukaryota; kingdom Viridiplantae; phylum Streptophyta; class Magnoliopsida; order Solanales; family Solanaceae; genus Nicotiana; species Nicotiana glauca. The sequence continues at coordinate 7,261 of MU730664.1, forward strand.
AACGAGCTAGAATCTTAATCTTGTCTCTAATCCTTGGTTCGATTTATAATTCTTATGCAATAGATTGAAGTTCTAAGAGCCCCAAAATTTTGTAAGAATTAAGGAAAGTTTTATTGAGGTATCTATGGCTAAAAACCCCTCCTCTTAGAAATTGAGTTTCCATGGTGCCCTTGCAAATGTTGTAAGTTCGAAATTTGATTGATGTAGTGCTTGTTATGTTAAATGAATTGATGTTGTGAAGATGTATTTAGAAGGTGCTTCTTCATGTGCTTAATGTGTTATTCTTTTCAAATTGAGGATGTGTGGAGAACATGATCTATGTGCTAAATGCCTAAATGTCAAGTCAAGGTTACATTGGGACTGACATGCCGAACTAGATGAGTTCCTCTCTATGCTTATAACTTAAATTGCTTTTGTATGTGCCTATGATCTTAAATGGCAAGGTAAATGTTGAAAACAGGAACAATGTAAAACGTGAGTTAGGGAATGTGGTAATTATGGCCCCAAGCACCGATGAACTAATACATGTGAAACCAAAGATTGAAGTGAGATGATTAATGGAGAAATAGTAATGTCTCGAGGAGACGGCTTAGTCGATCGGGCCGTGATCGGACATCATATTATACACACATGGTGGTAATGTATTGATAATTGAAACTGAAAAGTGAGAATGAAATAATGGTAACGTTTTGGGGAGACAGATTAGCTGATCGGGCTGTGATCGAACTCCGCTCAAGGAAGTGGTGGTAACGTGGATAATGATGCAACAATATGAAATGCTCCAATCTAAAATTTCAAAACTATGTGAAAACTATGTGAACCTCTTATATTGTTGATGTGGCTCTTATTTGAAGTTTTGTTGTCCTTATGATTTCGTTTTACTCTTTTATGGTTGTTCTTTCTAACGTGATGGTGTTTAGTTATACATAATAGTACTATTTCATGGTACTAACACTCCTTTTGTTGGGGGCGCTACATTTTTAAATGAATGTAGGTGGCTCCATAGCGAATAATGCCAATCGCGTGTAGCGGAGCATCCTCCTCTCAAAGTCTTGGTGATCCCCTTTCTCCTTCCAGAGGTTATGTTGTACACCTTTTGTTATAGATATCCACTTTCGAGGTATAGCCGGAGCCTTGTTTCAGTCGTTGTTATCATTGTCTTTTGTATCCTTAGAGGCTCCATAGACGTTTGTGTGGGTCATGTACGGGCGTTGGATGGGTTCGTGAGCTATGTTGTAATTATAAACTCTTGCTTTCTTCTAAACTATAACTGTATGAAATCTTGGAAACCTAACTCCGGTTTAAGGTTGTGTTATAAAATGAACTATCAATATTGAATGTACAACCCCTCTTATTGTCTAAATTAAATGGAAATCGGATCCCTTAATTGCATTGAGTTGGGTAGAAAGTGTTTGATAAGACTTTCTCAGTTGGATTCACTCGATTGAGCACCAGTCGCGTATCCTGAGGTTGGGACGTGACAGTATCAGAATGGATTGTCGAATTTTGTGAGTTTCATCGGATTCCGAGACGTGGGCCCCACTACCAATTTTTTTAGCGGAGCTGGGAATTTGTTTAAATCGAATTGTCGTGAGTATTAGAGTATATTTTTATGAATTTTGCCTATTTATTGACTAGTTTTGGAGTGTTGGGCATCGGTTTGAATTGTTGGAAAGGCTTGGGAGCCGGCTATAGAACTTCGGAGTGAAGTAAGTCTCCTTTCTAACCTTGTAAGAGGAAATTAACCTCGTAGGTGAAATAATTAAATATGTGCTCCTATTTATGGGGGCTACGTACGCACGAGGTGACGAGAGTTTGTGCGTAGCTACTATTATTCTTAAGTTCAGGTAGCCTGGGACCCAAAAACATGCTTTACTTGCTATATTTGTAATTGTATTGTCAATTTAAATTGCTTAAATCACATAGAGCTTGGTAAATAAATTTCTAAAGGGTTAAACAACACTTCCTTGACTATTAAAAGAGAAGTTGCCATTTCCTTGGGCAATTGTTTCCCTAATAAATTCTTGATTGACTGTTTGAATGTGTTTAATTTATGTATAACCGCGTCGCATATTGGATTCACGAGCGGGGTAATTCTTTTATTTATATTTGACCGTGTCGCATGCATGATTCGCGAGTAAGGCAATAAATGCATCTATGGTTTGCGCCATTCAATCCTCTGATAGTGCACAATATAAATATTTATTGTATCGAACCGTACGATCTGGACATGATTTGAACATGACTTGATTGATTGTTTTGGAATTATTGATAATTGTTATGGCCTTATTGGCCGGAGATGTAAATTGTTAAAATATGAAAATAAGTTTGAAATTTTCTATTAACCAAAGAATTATACCTCCTTCGTGCTTACTGAGTTTGCAGTTACCTTATAAAAATCCATGAATTTTACATTATTGGTATTTTATTATTGCACCACTAGTAAGTGTTGAAGTCGATCACTCGTCACTACTTCTTCAAGGTTAGACTGAATACTTACTAGGTACGCATTGTTCTCGTACTCATACTACACTTGATGTATATTTTTGTTGCATAGGCAGATATATGTCTAGTGGCCTCGTTGGGCGCAGCGGTATGGTTGATACAGAGACATCATTATTTTTAGGATGACTTTGGGATTATTCAATATTTATATTTGTTAAAGACATCATTATTTACTCGATTAAGTTCATTATTTATTATTTAACGTAAGGAAAAGAAATAATTTCAAAAATACTAAAATGAGAAATTAATTAGCTTCTTGGTGTTGGCTTGTCCAGCAGTGGTGTCCAGCGCCATCATAACCCTTAATGGATTTTGGGTCGTGACAACATGGTATCAGAGCACTAGGTTCCCCTAGGTCTCATGAGTCATGAGAAAATCTAGTAGAGTATTGTGGATCGGTGCAGAGACGTTTTTATTTATCTTCGAGAGGCTACAAGGCTATTAGGAGCACTTCCCTTCTTGATTCCTCATCGTGCAGTTTTATTCCCTTGAGTCTTATACCTTTATTCTTTTCCTATCCAATCCTATGCGACGTGAATCACTTGTTATCAATTGGGAACTGAGGAATTGTAATGGTACTACTAATGTGGTGCTAGATGTTCTCCCTGCATAGTTGATTGAGCTATTGTCATTGCCTTGCGGAAGGATATTCATCATTTCATCTCAGTAGCTGCACTTCTGAGAGCTTTGAGGCTATGCACAAGTTTTTATGATGCCCATGATTGGTTATCACACAGTATTGATGTGATGGTGGGATACATGCCCATGTGTCAGGGCTGTGAATGACTTGAAAGGAGGTCTACTCAGTGCATGGTTTCGAGATTCAGTATCTTATTTTTGGCGGGGGAAAAGCAATCAGACTATAAATGTTCAGGTTTGGGTGATAAAGTAACGAGGCTTGGTGTTTTCGAGTGTGGTGGAATTTTCATCTGCGATGTGGTGTTGTCGCCCTCGATTGAATATGTTAAGTTCGCCGGTGTTATAGTCTTCTTCAATTCGTCTTTGGGGCAGGGTATTGTGAAATAAAGTCGGGGAGGCGGCGATCGAAGATTGCGGTGTGCGGTGATTCGGGATTTAGTTAGTGTTTCCAGTGTCAATGGCTTGAGAAAGATGATCTTCGAAAAGGTTTAAAGCTAGTTAAGATCTATAGGTTCAAGTGCTATCGAGATAGATTTTTTATTTAAGGCAACAGTTAGGTAGCAAAGGATGATGAAGGACATGTGGGGAGTGTCATGTAGTGGTTAAATTTCTAGAAGGTCGGGTGTAAGAAGCAAAAGTCGAGTAGTTGCTTAATCAATAGGGTTTGGCCGAAGTGGGAGAGTGGCGGAGTAATATACGAGTTCTGTGGTAGGATGGTCACATGCTTTTAGGAAAGTCTGGAGCCATTTAGGAAATTCATGGTGGACAACGAATAGGTCCACAAATTTTTATTAAGGTGCAACATGAATTCGAGTTTGGAATGCGTTTTTGGACTTTTACTTGATGCCAATGGGGAAGAAGGAAACTCAGTGGGTCTCAGGGTTATGTAATTGTAACTTCAAGATAAGCGGGAGAACCCCACCATACATGATTTGACTGCGTGGTTGTCTTTAAAAAAACATCAATGGTAATTTGAGCAAAGGATTTGAGGAATATGTGCTATCTTTGGCCTTATCGGTTCGTGTTCAGGTTTTGGGAAGACTCAGAGCCTACGCTTCGTGTGGATGTGATGTATAAGGAAAGGAATTCAGTCGATTGCTTCTTGGAGAGGATGTTCATGTGCTAGCAGGGCGTTGGAGTGTGACTATAGTCGAGAACAAGTCAGAGTGGGTGACTCTCAACAATGGCCCTAGTAAGTTCAAAATTAAAGTTTGGTGCTTAAGGATTTTGATTCCGTGGTATGATTAAGTATCGAGCTTTTGCAACGGATTATGAAAAAGGCTTGTAGCGTTCTATGTTATCTTTGGTATGCGATGTAGCATTGGAGAAATGTGAGAAAATAACTTCAGAACTCATAGAGGAATTATCAGAATGGGTGTACCAGTTGAAGATACGAATGTGCGCACAAGGAGGGTATGAGGTGATTCGTGGGTTTTGAGATAATGTGGTCTCGTGAAATGGGATCACTCAGGATGAGTGCGGATTGAGTTCGTTATATTTTGAATGGAGCCATTATTATTTCTAAGGAAAGTCCAGAGTAAATTAGAAGAAGTTGGTTCGGTTAGCAATGGTTGAATCAGCATGATGGTGGCAATGATCAGTTCATTCAGCGTATTAAGTTATGCATGTGATTTTTGACGGTACGTGCAAGGCTTGACGACCACCTTAATTTGTTTTATTTGGGAGTATTCAAGTATTATGACATGTTATGTGTAGATGGATCCCCGAAGGTTTATGGTAGTTTAGACCACTACTTGAGGATATGCATGTTCTACGGTTATGAGAATTCACTCGCGTGTTGCTATGGTTCTCTTGGAATGAGTTAAGTAAAAGGTTTCTATATGATGAAGTGTTTGCCCTATTAGTGGTTCAGCGGTTATGATAAAATTCTTGTACTATCGTATATTGGCATGTTAGGTGCAGTGAGCAGTATGGAATTTAAAAGTGAGGATCAAGGTTGTGGTTCGATGTTGACAAGGATGTCACGAGCTCGGATGAGCAGGAAAGGGATTTGGATAATTAGAGTAAGTTGGTATTGTCTTCGGTGTCACCTCAGATCAGCGTTTTGTGTAAGAGGCTTTGCATCCTGGTTACGGATTCTTGATTTGCTTTACACATTTGTGTGGTCGGTGGTATGGATGTGCAGACTTGTTACCTGGTGCGGAATGTCGTGGGAGCGTATTCTATGGGAAGATTGTATAAGTGTGGCATGTAGTCACTTGATTGATTGAAGATTGAAACCAAGCATGAACATTGTGATGATATCGCTAAATTGAAAATTCATGCCTGGAGGGCGCTCGATCCATTTAGTTGCAGACTGTGGGAGTTTGTTCCGGATTTGATGGTTGGTCTTGTATGTCATGGGGAAAAGGGTTATTATGGATCCTTGAAAGGTTATTAGCCTAGTGCGGTGTGATCAGAATCGGCTTGAGGTATGTGGATGGATTTAAATATGAACATGGGCTCTATATCATGACGGATGTGTTCATTTCAGCATAGCACTCCTTATGGAGGAATATTCGGACGTTGGATGTTATTTCGCTGTCGGATATTTCATGTAATACTACATTTTGTCGTGTTAGTTGTGAAATGGCTTCATAAATTTCTTATGTGTTGAGGTGCCGCGTAGCAATGATGTTATGTGAGCAGGATGACTCTCGATATTCAGATCATATATCACACCTCGGTTGTGCTTGAGTTTTGTAGTATATGGCGCTATCTGTCCCCGCAAGGATGGTATTATGCACTTAGCGTGCTTATAGCCGATATTCAGTATTTTGTAGTAATGAGCACTCTAGCTCGGTATGTTTTACTTATTTAGATTTTATGTGTGGATCGGGTGGCATGCCGCCACGGGTATGTTGTTTGGATTGGGTTGCATGCTGTAACAGTGTGATGTTAAGTATAGTTCCCTACATCTATTTTTGTGTGTTTTGTTTCCCATTTTACGAGAAAGGTTTATAACATCTTTTCGGTTGTCTAATCAATTGCATGAGTTGAGTAATCCCTTCCAAAGTTCGTTTTCCTTATGTATCACGTTCAAGTTTATATCTTATTGGCACATTGTGACATCATATGAGACTTTTTGTCATGTCCGAGGTGGCTTGTTGCCTGAGCAACTTATACTGGGCGAGATGAGATTTTTGGATCTGGGATATGCGTGATCGGATTATATGAAATATATTAAATAACAAATACCATTATTTGATTCATAATAAGGTGATGATTCTAGTCAAGAGGAGAGACTCAATGATTGGTTGACTCGGCAGTTGGATATAAATTTCTACACATCTCTTCCGTCGTGGCAGTATTGCAAGAGTTAGAATAGGACTTACATATGTCATGAGGTGCATTGTGAGCATCAGATTTGGGAAATGTCGGCTATTATAATCAGAGAGTGTTATTATGGTCTTGTGAATGATGTGGTGCATGGTATGAATTCAGCAAAGGTATGCAGTCATGTTCTGGTACATCGTGTCGTGATTGAGATGGTGTTCGTATGTTGGAACTGGGCTCTAAGGCTTATTTGCCTAAATAAAAGAGGATATCTTCAGATTTGATCGAGTTAATGTGCTCAACTGAGTTGTGGTAGCGCGGGTAGGTGCACGAGGTGTTAAGCAATGATTTCAGACAACTCCAGCATAGTTCTTAGCACGTTCGAGGATGAACGTATGTTTAAGTGGGAGAGAATGTAACAACCCAACCGGTCGTTTTGAGCTCTAGCATGTCGTTCGGCAATTTGAGACTGTGAGTGTGAACACGTGATTTTTGCCTCACATGAATTATTCCCATAAAACTCAAAATAAAACAAGTTTTCCTTTGTGTACAATTTTGTGAATTCTTGTGGTATTTTTTGTCATTATTTGTATTTGTCCGGGCATGTTTATTTGTTTTAAATTAATGAAATATTCAAAAAAAATATGTGGCTATTGTATTTACATTTTTAGGCATTTCAGAATTAATTGTTAAAGTAAGTGTTTCAGAAAAATAGAAAAATCAAAATAATGTATTTTGCACTGTTTCTTAGTAATTAATGACGAACCTCGTGTTTTTTTAATTTGTTAGTTAATTATGTGTGATAGTTATTAATAAGCATTATTTAATATTTTTAAGTTGATTAGGTTATATATATATATATATATATATATATTGACAATCCACTAGGCAAGTGCCTAGGGCTATTTTTTTTTATTAATAACAAAAAAGAAAATTACAACAATTAGAAAAGTACAAATAAGGGAAACAATAACACCGGTATTGTTACCCATATAACACAAACCGGGCTAACCTTACCATACTAATCCTATTGAGCCTTGCCAACCTCGCCTACTAACAAGAATGTAAAAAATATGAACTTGAAAGGACCAAATATTCTACGGTCATCACAGAGTTTATAACATACTCTGTGATGAGATTACAGATGAGGATACTAATAAAGTGGTAGAATAAAAAGTAGTACCCATTTGATTGTTGTCCCTTTTTTCCAACCTTGTAAAATCTTAAAATTGTACTTCTTTGTCGTTTTCATCTACCTTGTTCAAAAATTATTTTTTGAACAGTTGGACCTCGTTGATGAATTTGGGGCAACCTGCTTTTCTTTGGCAGCTCTCATTGGAAGTCGCCTAACAATTGCTTCCTTGTCGGACCTTGTTGCAATTTTCATCCAGATAGCACCTGCTTCACTTGTTCCAAAGTAGTCCTCCACAACATTTGGTGGTGTATCTAGGTGGTGAATGCATGTGCGGCAAGGAGGCTTACTTGGAATGAAATCTGGAGCCTCCCACTTGGTCTTTAATTTGCCAGTCACAGTATTTTCAAAAAATGGCATTTGAAGTTCATCCTTGATAACTCTTTCCACACGATGACTGTAAAATTGAAACTGTAGTTTAAGACAATTTTCCTGCTCCCTTTTCAAATTTGCACAGCTGAATATATTTGACAAAGTAACCAAAGGTTGCTTGATCATAGGATCCTCAATGGACTGCTCACAATGCACAGTATCTGCTGCAATCTGATTTTGCTGCACCTTTTTCTTCTTCTTCTTCCCTTTGTCGTCTTTGAAGCCGATGCCAATTCATTTTTCTGATGTTCCTGCTTTGCCACTGTTAAAAATTGCTCCTGTGCATCCAGAAGTTGTCTCTCATTTACTGAAATAGTTGTGGTGGTCGTCACAATTTGCTGTTGTCCAATTTTTTGTGTTACTGTTGCTCCTTGTTGCTGCAGACTGGATTGATATGCATTTTGGCTTGCATTAGGAGCACTTTTGTCACAACTTTGAGTTGCCCAGATTTTGTTGTTGCTATTTTTGTTTGATCTCCAGTAGGATTAGTGTATGAGATGTTGGGATTGGTTGTCACTAAATGATGCTGCCCCATCGTTTGAAATGTCACTGGAGTGGCCTGCTTGGATTCTACAATTTGAACTAAACGTCCAGCTGCTGTATGTTGATCACCATTATGGATATCAGTTGAAGTATTCTGAGTAGCTTGTACCTGCTGCTTGGACTGGGTTGTATAACTATGAGCTAACTTTCCAGCTCCTGTATTTCGTGTCCCAGCTTTGGACTGGCCAGTTTTTGGAATTCCCATTGTTGGTCGATCAACTGTAGGATTAGCATTTGAGGTGCTGGGTTTAAATTGCTGCTGCTGCTGCAGAGTAGATACATGTGTTCCAGCTCCTGTATTTTGATGCCCAGATTCACCTTCAAATGTCTCCACAGATTGAGATGGGATATAAAAAACGGATGTGTTCAAGGTAACCAAGGGTTGTTTAACCATAGGAGACTTCATCATCATTTCATTCTGGGCATTTTTAATGATTTGCTCAACATGAAGATTTGAAAAATTCAACTTAAGTGAATTAGAACTATGAGCTTGGTTGCCTGTTAGTTCAACCCCCAATTTGGTTTTAAAGTCACCTAGTCGAACACCCAAACTTTCTGCTACTTCAGCATTGCCTTGTCCATCTTTTTTTTTGCTGTGCAATGGAACTAGTTGTTTGGACATCACATTATCCCCTAAACCTGTAGCAACAATGTCAGAATCCCCATCACCTGCAAGAGTCTCGGATGAATTTACATTGGGCACAATGTCACTGTGCTTTGGTCGAGCAGTTTGGGTCTCTTTTTTGTGACATCCCTTTCTTTGTAGGAGATTTTCTGGTGGTTTCCATGTTCCAAATGTCTTGTTTTTTGTTTTGATTACTTCCGTTGTCATCATCCTTTAGCTTACCAGTCCCATCTTCCAACAACTTGCCCGTATTTCTTCTAGCCTCTCCTCCAAACATCTGCGTTTCACCATTATTGTAGACCACTGGTGCTGCAATTTTCCCAGTGATTTTACTGCATATTATTTGGACCTCTCCTTCAGTTACAATCTGTGAAGCCTTAGCTTCTATGCTCTGCCCCATGTCTCCTAGCTCATTAGTTTTAATTTGCATATACACACCAGCTCGAGCCAAATCCTCCTTGAAATCTGCTGCATTAGATGCAACAATTGCCTTATTAGCTGAAAGCAAATTGTCAGATGCTTGCACATCCTCCAAACTTGCATTCATAACATGTGAAACACCAACACCATCCATAGGCTGCTCAAGCTTGTTAGAACTATCAGCAGCATCCTTCAACGCACTAGAAGTACATGCATACATCCTTGCATGAACAGAGGCAGCAAGTATATCCTTCAATCTCATATCATCACCAACCTCTTTTTTATTCTAAAAAATTTGCCCAGCTTCAATTGGAATTGTAGCCAAAGCTTCAAACTTTTGCCCAGTTCCCTTTGTATCATCTTTAAAATCAACACCAGCCTCAGGATCTCTACGACCAAATGCAATACCTGTAGTATTTTTAGTCTGCTGATCACCAGTAGTTCCTATCAAAGTAGGATTAGAGCTGGTATTCTCTTTTGTTGCATCTATACACTTAACCAGCTCCAAGTTGTGTTGTCTCTTTGCATTCAAATAATCCCTAGCGACACCTTGTAGTTTTTCAAAAGCTGGACCATCTTCCTCGACCAACTCATGTACTCCTTGAACTGTTGCTACTGTTTTTCCTTTTACCACACGACATTCCCTTTCTTCATGGCCTTGGTGTTTACAATAACAGCAATATGATGGCAAATTATCATATATAATTTCTTGGAAATCCTCCACAATCTTACCAGTTATGGAATTGACATAGCAAAGTCGGACCTTTTCAGGAAGTTTATCCAGTAGATCCACGATCACTTTGACTCTTGCTGTGCTTGGACGAGACCTTACCTGAGTTGCCTTATCAATTGCAATAGGTTTGCCCACTGCAGCTGCAATAGACAGTAAAGCCTTGTGTGCAAACATTTCAGGTGACAATTTTGGCAGAGAAATCCAAACAGCTGCCTTCGAAGTTTCCTCGTTTGGATTGAATCCAACACTCCACGGGAAAACCCTATATTGATGCTCTCCTCCACTATGTTAAAAATATTTTACAGCTCTTGCCAAACAACACACATAATCTTCATATTTATCACAACGAGCTAAGAGTTGTCGATGGTCCAATAAACCAATCAAACAATTACCTTTGATGCTGATGATTTTTGGCAGAATATTCCTTAAACTCTGCAAATTTAGTGCGTCGCTGGACAATTTAATGGTCACTGCTTGGTTCAATCCTTCCTCCTTTGCAAATTCTTCACGTTCGTCCATTGAAAACTGAATCGTAGAAATTCCATGAACAATTTCAATGGGTTTCAAATTTGTTTTTGAGAATGGGGCGGCAGATTGCTTGTTATTCAAGATTGCTGCATATGAGATGATATTATTAGGGATTGGATTACCTCATTAGGATTTGAATTCATCTCTCCCACATCCAAAGGCTGGGAAGAGATCACAGAAGCCATGAAGTTCGTCAAAACTCCATTTTTTTAGTTCGTGCTACAGTAATCGCAACACAAAAATTAAGATCTAGGAAAATTGGCTATGAATTTGACTATAAAATCAATTGGGGATTGTGTGTGAAGAGGAGATGTTTCTTTTGATACCAATTTGGCGACAATCCACAGCCGAATTTCGGAGTTATGGCCGATGAACAGTGACTGCGTGAATAGTGATGGCAGTCCTAGAGAGAGAGGCGTGGACTCTTGATGGGGGTTTAGGGTTTTTTTTCCAATTAGGTTTTATATTTTGATTTAGGACTTTAGGTTTAATTTTGAGGAAAATTTAGGAATAAAAGAAAAGAATTAATAGAAGTAAAGAAGAGAATCCGGAATTTGGCCAAATCATATATTTTCGGGAAGCCCAAACCAAAACACACCCAAACCCCACTCAAACAGGCCCAATCGACGCCCCTATCCGGTCCAAATTGATTAAGATTTTCTACCATCCAAACGACGACGTTTTTGTCACACTCAATCTGGACCGTCGATCTCATTAGATCGAACGGTTCAGTCTGTCTCCAGCATTAACAAAATGACGTCGTTTCAGATCGGTTGATCTGAACCGTTAACACCCACTTGATCCAACGGTCCCAAAATGTTCCACCCTCACCCGATCCAGCCCCAACCCATTTTCCCGGACTGACCCAGTCCCCAACCGGCCAAAACGACCTCGTTTCACATAAGTGAATTGGTCCAGGCTGTTGATCTCAGTTAATCCAACGGCTTGGATTCAATTCCCACCCCAGTATATATTCGTTCCAACGATCCAGCCCCCCTCAGACCCCCCATCCCCCGTCTCTCTTAGGCTTAGAGATATACCTGCACTCACTACCTAATGCCACCACCAAGCACCGCCGGGAATCGCCTCACGGCGGTGGACAGTTCCCAAACAACCCCACCTTAACACCACAGAACCACCTCGACCTCCTCTTCCCAAATCCAAACTCCCCTCCTATCGAATCATCATAGAACTCGTCGAATGTTGAATCGAAACGATGAACCCTAGCGCCGCCATAGTTTCCCTGGTGGCGGCACTACCTCCAAACGCACCCGAATTAACACCCTAGCCTCGCCTCAACCTCCCCATTCCAAATATCTGAACCATTTCTCTCGAATCTTGGCCCGGCTTCTCGAATCTTAAATCGAAGAAGTCCGGTCGAACCCTAGTTTACCCGATTGACCCCAAATTGACACCATACAACCACCGGACTACCCTCACCCCAAATCCCTTACCAGCTTCCCCCGAATCTCCTTCAAAATGCCCGAATATCAAATCTGAACCCTAAATTCACAAAACCTAAAGTAAAAAAGGGGCTGTAAGGATTTTTTGACCAGACTGGACCTTAATCTTGGGTTTTCACTTGAAAACACAACCTTAAGGTCTATTCCGGACGGAAATTCAAGACCTGTCAAAGATTGATTCGAGTCCAGTCTGAATCTCTGAGGTTTTACTTTCTCTTTTCTTTGCTGTTAATTTTGTTCGTTATTTTATCATTTATTTCTTCCTTCTCTTTCGGACTTTTTTTGGTCCAGTTTTCATCAGTTTTTCCTTAAGCATATGTTAGAAACTTTTAAATTTATAAATAGGTTTATCTATTAGTCTGAATTTCGTAGTTAGTTGGACTTTTGTTTGAGATTACTCGAAATTCCTGTTATTTTTAGTTATCATTTGAACTGTTTGGTTTGGTTTCGAATGTGTTTTGTTGGTTTAAGAGGATGAAAATGGGTCAATTAGTCGGGTCATTGACCCATGACCCATTTTGAGGGTCAGACAGAGCTTGGTTCAATTAGCTGGAAGCCTGAACTTGGTTTGCTTTGGGTCAAATTTGACCCAGGCTGTTCTAGAATTAAATAGCAGGGGGTTTATTGACTAACGAGAAGGTTAAGAGATAATTAACAGAATTAAATGGTTTAGGATTAGTGGTATGCCAACACTGGTTGTCAGGCACGCCAGGATTAAAATACAGGCTGCCCATACCAGTTGAATTTAATAAGGGGAAAAGGGGTTAATAGTGTAACTGACATTGAGTAGTGAAAAAACCAGAGAATAACATGGGGGGGGGGTAAACACTTTCTTAAGGGATCAAATGCTTTTAAGAGCTGGAAAGGGTTTAAAATTTAGATAAAAAGATAGAAGTATAGAGGAAGGTAAGGGGGACTCGGCCATACACTCTTCTATACACTCATAGAAAGATTTTAAGAAAGAGAAATAGGCAGAGGTTGAGAGTTAGATAGACATATACATATAGACAGGTTAAGAGTGATAGCTAGGGATTCAGTTTATTGAACAGAGAGCTAGAGGTTCAGATACACATTAATAGACTAAGAGTGATAAAAAGAGAGAGGAAAAGAGCTTAGGACATTCAATGTTGTTTTGGTTTTTGGGGATTCAGTGTGTGCTTGAAATAATTTGAAGTGATTCTTCTTTGAAAACTAAGCTAAAGTTTTGGTTTGGAGGTTTACTGTTCTATTGGATTTGGAGTGAGTTTTATGGTTTCAATTACTGAATCTGGGCTATTCTAGTTGCTGTTTGGCTACTGTTCTGTGCTGATCCCTCATTTTATGTGTTGTCTTCGAATTTCAGGTATTTCTCCTTGAACCAAACTGGATGTAGTTCTCATTTTGAAGATGAAATTGAAAAGCTCTGAAAATTAGCCAACTAAACTTGTCATGTCGTTTACATTTCTAGCATGCTTCATCATTTGAGTTAGTATAGATTACAGTTGATTAGTCAAGTTTTGTATTATATTTAAACTTTGGACTATTGTTGAAGATGCTATCGATGGAAATTTGGTGAGTGTATTGTCTCTAAAGAATTATTTCTTTTAAAACATTGTTAGCATTGAGAAGCGCTGAGATTGTAGTAAAGTCAGTAATAATTTGTTGGATGGATTGAAGTTCAAGTATATATGCATGTCTAGAGATGTTGATTAAGATCTATGAAATTCGGATAATACGTTAAGTGTGTTATGTTAGCTAGATTCATGTTTGATTTAATTGAAGGTGTTGTTAAAACTTCTGGGTTGTAATCATAATTAAAAATGATCCACAATGTTTTCAATTTTTATGTTGGTTTAGCATAAAGTGTAAGTAATGACAGGTTTATAAAATTGAGTGTAAAATAAGCCATTGCAAGCGAAGCGGGTCTCATTGCAATTTGGTCTCACTCATGGGTTTTAGCTCGGGTAATGGGTATTCTCAAGGTGGTGCAGGCTGCCAGGCCTCACGTTAGGCCCGGTATTCAATCACTACTTTTCTTTTAATTAAAATAAGCTATTAGCCTAAACCATGATGGAATTCTATTCTTTAACTTTCCATATTTAGATTTCTCTAGTTAGAACAGGGGTGAGTCATATTAGATAATAATAATAGTTTATGTTCCTTTAAAATTTAGATAAGACATCCTTTAAAATAAATTGAGGCGCGCCGCGCCAAGCAAAAATGACAATTGCATGGCCACATTGGCTCCTTAGAAATCGAGGCGTGCCATTTAGCTAATTTTCATGGCCCTCGCAAAGTTAACAACACATTAGTTGCTTTTAGGCGCATTATTTAATAATTTTACCTTCTTAAACTCGGGTGTGTATTTCATGTTACCCAAATCAAATCCCAAAACGTTGAATAAAATGTGTTCAGGATTGCGGGTGCATTTCATGTGGCGCTATCCAAAGACACATTTTAAACGATGTTCAACTTTCTTTAGAATATTCAATAAAAGCGGTTAAAAGTTATAATTTGCACATAGGTTCAAAATGTATTAAAATCAGATAATTAAGCCGAATATAACAGTTGAGCGACCATTCTAGAACCACGAAACCCGAGAATACCTAATACCTTCTCCCGGGTTAATAGAATTCCTTACTCGGATTTTTGGTTCGCAGACTGTTAAACAGAGTCAATCTTTTCCTCGATTCGAAATTCCACCGGTGACTTGGGATACCATGAATCTCCCAAGTGGCGAATCTAAATCTTTTAAATAAATCCCGTTTTGGTTGTCCTTTAATTGGAAAAAATCTCTTTATTATATCCCTTCACGGGGGTGTAGTAGTAAAAAGGAGGTGTGACAACTCTGGTGACTCTGCTGGGGAACGGTGAACCCAGAATTTCAGTTCAGGGTTCAAGAATTTGAGCTTAGAGTAACTGTTATATTTGGCTTTATCTGATTTTTCCTACATTTTTCATGCTAAATGTGCTAAGTGCTTTACCGCTTTGATATTTGGTGAATTGTATATATAAACTACTACGAAACCCTTCCTCTCTTTGAGTCTTCTAAATCATGAAGAAGGGTGCACTTCGTGTGACTTCTTTTCTATCTAGAATCTAATCCCTTTTTAGAATGAGGTTCGGATAAGTTGCTAAGACGGTGGAGCTTCTGTATCCCCGGTACGTTGCCCCCCCCCCCGGCTCGAGTTGTCCGCTCGGGTAAGCCAGTTCTAGAACAATAAACCCAGGTTCTTAAACCTAGAAAAATAAAGCCTCATGCTGGATCCCTAGTAGGAACGTTTGTTTGCATCATGTACATTTGACTTTGGAGACTCAACACAGGGGTTGGGTCTGTCTAGGACAGGTGTACCTGAAATATAAAGACCAATATGATGTATCTTACTTGCTACTTGTGCATTAATTTGCTTCAAATTTGCATGTTGACCGGTTTATAAGGAGGATCTAGGGAAAAGATAATGAGATGGTTGAGAGGGATAAATGCCTGCTTTGAAAAATCCAATGCCCAAATAGTGCTGAAACTCTGCCAAATTTTTGAGAAAAGTGAAAAAAAGAAAGGAATAAAAGGAAAAAGAAAAAGAAAACAAATTTGTTTTCAAAAAAAAAAATAATTTGTTTCATTTGCCGATGAAATGAAAAATGGGTTGCATCTTGTTTCCAAAAATAGTCTGTTTTATTTGCCCGAACTACGTCAGTTTGATTCTCACCAGATTTGAGATACGTAGGCAACCCTAATCGAGTCCAACTTCCCATTTTGCAGAAGTAGCCCCAAAACAACAAAAAATTTAGTGTTGTCATAAATAAGTTAGGTGATGCCATTCTTATATGAAATAAGCCTAATGTCCCCAGAAGGATGCCAGAAGGCTATCTTTGCAAGAACAGTCACCCTGAGTCATTTTTAACGGTTAGGAGACACAACCTTTAAAATCTTCCTCCTTGAAGTGCTAAAAGGCCGTATCTGCAAAACCAAGATGTGATTTTCCTTGTAATCTTTTTGAAAAATGATCATTTTTTTTGGAGTCATTAAATCACCTTAAATAAATGTGCAGGATGAGCACGATTGAAATTGAACCCTTCACAGTCCTTAAAGAGATCCCTTTGAAGCTCCATCTGTGGTGGAATGACCTAAGCAAGGGTAGTAGAGAGACGATGGTGAAGGTTCTGGGTGGTCTCATTGGGTTATTGAACATCAAGCCGAGGTAGGATATTATTAAAGCATTGATACCTTTTTGGGACTCCACTCGCAATGTGTTCCGATTCTCAAATTTTGAGCTCACGCCGACCTTAGAGGAGATGGCAGGTTATGCAGGCCTCAACGGAAACCTGAGGGGTCAATATCCTTTGTCACCAAGATCGGTATCTCCACACCGATTTTTGGATTTACTGAGTATTAGTCGTGATGTTCAGAACAAGGACTTATCTAAAGGATGTTGTACTCTCATGTTCTTGTATCAACGTTATGGTAATCCTCGGGGTTTCGAAGAGCCGAATCTTGGACTGACCCATGCCGGAAATAGAGACAAATGGGAGGCGAGGCGAGGTTTGGCATTCATAACAGCATTTTTAGGGGTGGTGATCTGTCCGCGCAAAGATACTAAGATAGAAATGGGACTCGTAGGGATGATCGATGTTGCGATCAAAAAGGCCAACAACACTGTGGTTCCTTTGATTTTGTCAGAAATCTACCGAGCTTTGACTGTCTGCCAGGAAGGAGGAAGATTTTTTCAGGGTTGCAATTTTGCTACTTTAACTGTGGATGCAAGAACACCTTTGTCATCAGGAGGGATATATGAACACCGGTTTGACCGGGTTAAAATGCATTGAAAAGTTTTACAAACGAGTAACATTTATTGAATTTCCAGAAGGTACTGAAGTTTGGTTTAAACAACTAAGATCCTTAACGTATGGTAAAATTGAATGGGCATTTGGGTGGCTTCCCTCCACCGAAGCGGTATACATGTCGGCTAGAGAGTGCTATATTCTTTTAATGGGCATCCGGAGCATCCGTCCATATGCCTCCCATCGGATATTGCGGCAGTTGGGAAGGTTTCAAATCATTCCTAATGATGAAGACCTGAGCAAACAAGTCATTGGGTTAGGTCATAGAGCTGCATTTCCAGAGGATAGAATTCGCAAGTTATGGAATGAGTGCAGATTCCTCGAGCCCAGAACCATGGTCCGAGATCTAGCTAGAGGTCAAGTGGACCCAAAGTATAATGTATGGTTCGGGAAAAGATCCCAAATTAGCCAATGACCTGATAAGAGAGCCCATGTCCAGCAATTTACGGATGACTCACGAGAACAATGGGGTTGGCTGGCAAAGGAAGAAACCTACATGGCCAAAATAAGCAAACTGGAGAAGCAGGCCATGCAACTTCAATTTGAAAAGGATGTTTAAGCCGCTGCAGATGAGGGGGAAAAAAGAGGCTAATCCAAGAAAATGAGGCCCTTAAGGCTCAGATCCGAAAAATGAGAATAGCTTTCAGGAAACCAGAAAGGAGTCTGGCTGACCAGAAACTCATAAACAAACTGAAAGGGAAAGCTCGCGAGAGCAAAATGGACTTAGAGAGATCGAAAGCTAGCTTGGCAAGGATCCGGACCAGATGGACAAAGGGCACAAAAGAGCGGGCACTTCATATGCAGCAGATGAAGAGGGATTATGAGGGGAGCGTCACTGTCCTAAGAGGAGCAATAGCCACTCTCGAAGACAGGGTATTCAGGCAAGCTAGAGATTCCAGAGTAGATAGGAAACACTGTTACAACCTGATGGCGCGGATGGAGGAACAAATGCATAAGTTTCAAGATCAACTCCTTCATAATTCTCGAGTGCTGGAAACCCCGGATCAACAGATAGGACGACTGTTGCAGGAAAAGAACAGGATTAGAGAAGAAGTGGCAAACATTGCACATTACTTTACTGCAACATGCCGAGCGTGCGAGAACATGACATGTACCACCTTTTTTTGCGGCAGTGATGACATTCATCCGGCAAATAATGAGCAATTTGGATGGGCTCAAAAGGGATCTCGCATAAAGGCCCGCAGCAAGGCCGAATGATGCCTCGCGGGCCCCAAGAAATTTTAAGGCATTAGTATTCTTAATCTTTGTTTTGAGTCTGTATTTTCATATTAAAGTTTGTAAGTCGATTTCTGTTCAAGTTTGCTTTGTTGTCCTTTCAAAGTTTGTAACTTCTTCCAAGTGTTATAATAAGAGCAGTTGTTTTTTTTTGAAAATATTTGGCTACGTATTTTTATATCGGCCAGAACTACGCACTGTCTGATTCATGCGGGGGCATGATACGTAGGCAATCCACATAAGATTCGACCGCCACTAAAAAGAAGAAAAAGAAAAGAAAGGGAAAATGAAAATAACCAAAATAAGGGAAAGTTTGAGGGATGTTAAAAAGGGGCACAATTTTGAAAAACCGGAATGACGCACGCAACTGAAGCAAATACATGATAGAAATGGTTAACTGCCTAGGTGCATTGCATCCCAACGTGCGATTGCATATATGTCAAACTCTAAAAACTAACAAGTTTGTTGCTTGTCCAGATAATCCAAGCATTTAGTTTACATTGAGCGTACTGGCACATTTCCATTATCAAATTAGATCAAAGGGACCAATACCAGTTATCATGTCTAGCCCCGATAGAGAAGGAAGCGTTGAGGTAGAAGAGGTAGACGTGCAAGCGATAAAAGATGAGATGTACAAGTTGAAACATCAAATGACTGAGATGTACCAGGCCTGGACGAGGGGTCAGCCACCACCAGCCTATCCTACTAACCCTACTTTCCTCCCAATACCCACCCAGTCTCCGGAGCAGCTTGTTTCGGACTTATCCCCAAATTTTCAACATCATCAGGGAACCACCTCCCAAACACCACCAATTACCCATGTCTTTGTGGAACCTACACCAGCCTCACTCCATAGGTCTTCCAGTGAGCCTGTATTCCAAACACAGGATAATTAATATTACCCTTCTGAACCCACCTTCAAAGCACCTGAACTGTACCCTTACCATCCTCAACTTGGTATCTCCGTAGAACCTGAAAAGCAACCCAAGAATCCGGAGCAGGAAGAAATGTTTCGAAAAGTAAAAAGCCTGGAGCAATCTTTGAGGAATATGCAAGGTTTGGGAGGCCAAGTCAGTGTGGCGTATAGGGATTTATGTTTGTACCCAGATGTTCAGCTACCAGCAGGGTTCAAGATGCCTAAGTTCGATCTATATGACAGTCATGGTGATCCGGTGGCACATTTGCGAGGATTTTGCAGCAAAATGAGAGGGGCGGGTGGAAAGGATGAGTTACTGATGGCATACTTTAGCCAGAGTTTGAGCGGGTCTGCATTAGAATGGTATACGCGATAGGACCATGGTAGGTGGTACACCTGGGATGACTTGGCACAAGCATTCGTCGGCCACTTCCAGTACAATCTACAAATCATTCCAGATCATCTGTCATTGATAAAACTAGAGAAAAAACCCAGAAAGAGTTTCAGGGAATACGGTTTCCGTTGGAGGGAACAAGCTGCGAGGGTCGACCCTCCAATGAAAGAAGGAGAGCTGGTTGATTACTTTTTGCAAGCTTTGGAGCCAACTTATTTTGGTCATTTGGTGACAACGATTGGCAAGTCTTTCAATGAGGTTGTAAAAATGGGCGGCATGATCGAGGAAGAAATTAAGTCCAACAAGATCATGAGCTACTCGACAATCAAAGCAACCACTCAAGTTATCCAGAGCGGCACCGGGGGTGTGCTCGGGAAGAAGAAGAAAGAAGATGTTGCAACGGTCGAGTCCAGAGCCTGGTTCGGATCCAGCGACCCCTCACCCTACTATAAGCAACCCTGACCCCACCACCGAGATTACTCCTATACTCCATATAACCCCCCACAGCATTACTACCCACCACCCAATCCCCACTTTTACATCCATCATGCACAAGCCTACACCCAAACACCGGATCACGCATAATGGCGTGCGCCGACTCCACAAAATCCATATCCAGCTCCACAAAATGCCTACCCACCCCCAAAAGCCTACAAAAAGCCCACTGGAACAGGTGTCTGACCCAACCAAGTCTTCAGGAACGAGAAGGCACAGAAACAAAAGACTTTCACTCCACTGGAAGAATCATATACCAGTTTATTCCATAGGCTGAGGCAGTTGGGGATGTTGAACCCAATTGAGGCTATATTGCCAAACCCTCCTCCAAGGAACCTTGACCACTCAGTAAGTTGTGAGTACTGTTCAGGGGCCCCTGGGCATGATACAGAGAAGTGTTGGAAACTGAAAATGGATGTCCAAGAGCTCATTAATACTCATCGGATCGAGGTTCAGGCCCCAGAGGCACCGAATATCAAACAGAATCCGTTGCCGGCTCACCATGAGACCCATATGATTGAGTTGATCACAAGAGAGCAGAACCAAAGAAACCCTCGCAGATAGTAATGATGATCCGCTCAAGCGAGACAAGTTCAAAAGAGAAGATGACCAGTGGGAAGTCGGTGGTCCAGTTGAAAGGGGTAAATAGCAAGCCAGCTGGGGTGGCCGAGAAAGGTTCATCGAGCATTGTTGTAGTGAAACCAGAATGAGCAAAAGTGGTGGTACCGGGGGTTGCAAGTAAACAAGTTATAGTCGTGAAGGGTGCTTGCATAGAGCCTGTCATTATAAAGCCGGTAACTCAGCTGCTGGTGATCAACAATAAAGCTATCCCTTGGAGTTATGAACAGGTGGTGGTGACATATAAAGGAAAGGAGATCAGGGAAGAAGTTTGTGGGACTCATGGTCTGACTCGTTTGGAAGGTGTTTTGCTCCCTCAAAGTTGAGAAAGGCTAATCTGGCATCGATAAAGAAACCTGTGACCGAACAAGAAGCGAAAGAATTCTTGAGGAAAATGAATGTACAAGATTACTCTATTATAGAACAATTGAAGAAAGCACCAGCCCAAATCTCATTGCTCTCATTGTTGATCCACTCAGATGAGCACCGCCATGCACTGATGAAAATATTTAATGAGGCCCACATCCCTGACAAAATCTCGGTGAATCACTTGGAGAAGATAGCAAATAAAATCTTCGAGGTAAACCGAGTCACTTTCTCAGACGACGAGTTGCCTATGGAGGGCACGAAACATATCAGGGCCTATTATCTGATGGTGAAATGCAAAGACTCTGTGGTCACGCGAGTTCTGATTGACAATGGGTCCAGTGCAAATATATGTCCTCTTTCCACGTTGAATAAGCTAAAGGTCGATGATGATAGAATTCGTAAGAACAACGTCTGTGTATGAGGGTTCGACGGCGGTGGCAAAGATTCTGTGGGTGACATAATACTAGAATTGACAATAAGGCCCGTAGAGTTCACCATGGAGTTTCAAGTGCTAGATATGGCAGTCTCTTATAACCTTTTGCTGGGGCTACCCTGGATCCATACTGCCAAGGCAGTGCCATCTACGTTGCATCAAATGGTTAAATTCGAGTGGGATAGACAGGAGATTGTGGTGCACGGTGAAGATAATATGGGTGCCCTGGGTGATGCCATTGTACCCTTCATCAAAGTGGAAGACGACCAAGGGCTGTGGGTATATCGAGTCTCTGACACAGTACCAGTGGAAAAGGTCCTAGAGGAGAAAAGAATCCCAATTCCTAGAATAACTGCTGTCACACCTCCTTTTTCACCACACCGTACCCGAAAGGGTATAACAATAAGGGAGTTATTTTCAACTTGAAGTGACAACCGAAACGAGATTTATTTATTTAAAGATTCAGAGTCGCCACTTGGGATAATTTTATGGTGTCCCAAGTCACCAGTTTAAATCCCGAATCAAGGAAAAGAATGACTCTGTATTATAGTCCGCGAACACAGAAATCCGGGTAAGGAATTCTGTTAACTCGGGAGAAGGGGTTAGGCATTCCCGAGTTCCGTGTTTCTAGAACGGTCGCTCAACTGTCATATTCAGCTTAATTATCTGATTTTAGTACATGTTTAAACCTATGTGAATTTTTTAACTTTAAACCGCTTTTATTATTTTAAGAAAAATTCAACGTCACATAAAACACCTTTTTGAACCGCGTCACATAAATGCACTCGCAGTCCGCAACACATTTTATATAACGTTGTTAGGATTGGGATTTGGGTCACATAAATGTGCAACCGAGTTTAAGAAAGTAAATTTTAACAGCGCGCCTAAAGCACCTACGCGCTTTTAACTTTGCGAGGGCCATGAAAATTAGCTAAATGACATACCTCGAATTCTACATATTTTAAGAAATAATTAAACAGGGCTACGCCATTTGTCATTTTTATTTGACGTGTCACATCTTAATTTATTTTATCTTAAAGGTTTCCAAGCTAATTCGTGAGCGCCAATATGCTATGAATTATTTAATTATGGTTCATCTACAAATTTTCAAGGATCGTTTACATTAGAATCCGAAAAACCATAAATCATTTTTTTCATTATCTAACATGGCATACCTCTATTTACCCAAGGTTAGGACTAATTATGACCAGAGAAATGTGGCCAACTGACGGGGCAGGACTATCCTTTACAAAGACCTTTCCCAAAGTAAAGAAGCCCAAACTAGGCTAGAAACAAGCCCGATTGAGGGAGTCTGATTCCCAGGTAACACCCCCAGGCCAAACGGAGCTTGGGTCCGGAATCGAACCTGTGTCACAGCGAAGTTCCACAAAACTCCAAATGTGATTAATGAGATATCCTTATTAGTTCATTGAATACAATAAAGGAGAACTTGTTAACCAATAACGCAAACTAGACCGGGGTGGAAGTTTCAAAAAAAAAAAACGAGCAAAAGAGAAAGCAATTTAACATTCACAGATTATAAACTACCTAGAGCGCTCAATGCAAGATATTAAAGTAGTTATTAGAGTGAACATTTTCAGAAATTTATACCCGAGCACTTCACTTATATATTAAGCTAATTTCACCAGTTTAGACATACATGCATTGGCGCTGTTTCTATCCATTTTTTGTTTCAAATCATGCTCCATTGACAAACTAACCTATAATTTCCATAAAGGGTCCAGGATGTCAAGTACATGTCCACTGACCATTATGGGATTGTTTCAACATAACCAATAATCACACATTCGATACTCACAGCCATTTTTAACATCCTATTTCATATGCATTCAATACAAGCTAGATTCACATATAAGATTCAAATGAATACATGGATGAGATACAACATTTGATAGTTGAAATTAGAAGGACATTGCAATATAAACTATCAGGACTCAACTGTTGAATCAGATGGTTAAACATATATACATTATGAAGGAGGAAAAGAAAACCAAGAAAATTATGAACAAATAGACAAATTAGATAGACTACTTCAAATTCCCATTTTTATCTCTACACTTCATAACCAATGAGTTACAAAATTGTGTGCCTAGAGGTTGAAAGGAAGAATAGGTCAGGATCAGTCAAGTAATAGCAACAACATCAGCAGTAAACCAGCCAAGAATAATTCCAAATTCAACCAATCACCCGATGAGATAAACTCAGACACTAACGAAAACAGCAACTCTATTTGCAGAACTCAGAACAGAATTTCGAAAGGAAACAAATCCAAACCATTTCAAGCCCTCAATGAATCCCTAGTTGTTTTGGCCAATTCAGATAGAAAGGGATCAAGGTAACAGTATTTTTTTTGTGTTTTTGTTTTTCCTTCTATGATTTGTGATTTTCCACTCTCTCAAATGGTTTCTACACCTTTCAGCTCTCTCTTCAGGCTATCCCCCATGTATTCCTATATTTCTGTGTGTATCCTTAACTCTATCTTTTTTTTGTCTCTTAAACTCTCTCAAGTTTTCAGAAGTGTTTTAGCTCTCTTTCTTTCTTATTCTCTGAACTCACTCTCTATGTTTTAGTGTATCTGAGTGTATATCAGAAGATAGATCAGAAAACTTTTCCATCAATGCTCTCCACTGAAATCTCTGTCTCTTTTTCTCTCTATCTTGCTCTAAGGTCTAAGCTCTCTCAGTGTTTTTATTTTAGGTCTCAATGTCACCATTTTATATATCCCCCTTAAACCCTTTCCATCTCTGAAGAGCATTAGAGGCCTGCATTTCTACTTTCAATTAAGAACCATTTCCCCCATCATATTCTCTAACTTTCCCGCATGTTTATTCCCTTAGCACATGCACCCTCTAACCCTTTTCATTACACATTCTTGTTTCTGACTTCCAGCTCATTAAAAGTACTTAAACAAGTGTAATTTCTACTATCCATACTGTTTTCTATTTTTTAATCAAGCTTACTGACTCCATATTTTCTATTTAAAACTGGTGCACCACTAACATCTGTTAGCAGCCCTTATTCCCTTATTTCCTAACCTATCCTCTATACCTCTGTTTCTTAATTAATACTTCTGACAGCTTTGAATGTTATACAAGTTAAACCATCAGTTCTCTAAAACAGGAACAAGAGGTGACCAATACAAAGGGTATCAATTTCTGATCCTAGAAGTTTTGATATTGAAACGAAATCAGAAAATACTTCACATATGAACAAACAGAATTGATCTTAGCAAGGAACTAATAAATGAAAAGGAAAGAACTTATTTGAATACTCGGAACAGTTACACAGGCTGATTAGCAGGGAATCAAACAACATTAAACATGTTGGTTTCAATTATACTGAACCTATTGACTTTAGGGCTAATTCAGATATCGATACTTAAACACAAAAGCTAGATAATAACTAAAAACAAACAGAATGATTAAAATAAAACATAAAAGTATAACATCATCAGAAACTAGATTAATCAAGAAAGAAGAAGAAGGACAAGAAATAGAGGCAACTAAATAACAAAACAAAAGAAAAATGGAAAAGGAAAAAACTAAGTTTACCTCCCCAAAACTAACGGACACTGTTCTTGACATGAAATTTTGACGAATCTCAGAAGTTGTGGTCGGAATAAAATTCAATCATGGGTTCTCAACTGAGAGCACACAACTGAAATCGATTCCAACCCCAAACCTTTAAAACCTTGCTGATTCAAACTTTTGGGAATCTATGGTTAAATCTATGATCTAATATTCGAACGGTTTGGGAGGGGTTCGAGGGAAAAGGACATGGGATTTGGGATGGGGAGGTGTTGGTGGTTTGGGGGTGTGATTTTGGGGGTGTTCTGAGGCGGCGCCGCCACCGGGGAATCTTGTGGCGGCTCTAGGGTTCGCTGTTTAGATCAAATATTCGACGGGCTTGACTGTGATTCGAAGGAAGTGGATTATGGATTCGGAGAAAGGGCGTGAGGGGAGTTTTGGGTGTAAATTTGGTGGGGTTTGGCGACTGATCGCCACCGTGGGTGATTTCGGCGGGCGGTCAGCAGCGGGGTAAGACGGCGAGACCAGAGCTGTTTCTGAAGAGAGACGGGGGTTTGATTTGGGGTAAGGGGTTTGAAGGGTTTTGGTATATTGAAATAGGGTAATTAACACGAACTGTTGGATTGACCAATATCAACGGTTCAGATTGATTAGTGGGAGGAAAACATGGTCGTTTTGGAG
Source organism: Nicotiana glauca (assembly GCA_026770625.1). Classification (NCBI taxonomy): domain Eukaryota; kingdom Viridiplantae; phylum Streptophyta; class Magnoliopsida; order Solanales; family Solanaceae; genus Nicotiana; species Nicotiana glauca. The sequence goes on from MU730664.1 coordinate 33,065, forward strand.
TTAAAGGGGATCGGATACGGGGACACGGGTCGGGTCGGGTAAAGGGCGAAGCTCTGGACCGTTTGATCATCAGAGATCAACGACCAGGGTTAGCCGTTACAAAAATGACGTCGTTTGGGTCTTAGGCTGAGACGAACCGGTTTGGGGTTTTTAGTGGGCTGGGTTAATTGGATAATTTGGACGGCTTCAGGGGGTGCAGGCTTGGGGGTGATTTAATTTGTTTGGCCCAACTTCCTTTTCTTCATTTCCCATTTTCTTCCTAATTTCTTTTTTCCTTTTCAAAAAAACTTAAAATTAAAATCCTAATTTAAATTATAAAATCAAATTAACCTATAACAGATACTAATTAACTCTAAATAATAATTATCGCAAATAATTAAATACCAAATCACACAATTAAACATCAAAATGCAAAGTACGTTATTTTTTGTGATTTTTTCATTTTTATAGAACAACCACTTACTTAATTAATCCTAGTTGTAAAATTGAATCTTAAATGCAATTGTAACATATTTTGGTATTTTTTTATCAATTTAAATAAAATACACAGGCACAAACAAATACAAATAATAAACAAAAAATATCACGAAAATTCACCAAATTGCACACAATAAAAACAGATAATTTTTGTTTGATTTTGTGGGAGTAATTCATGTGAGGCAAAAATCACGTGCTCACAACTGCCGCAACTGTCATGGTGGTTTCTGAAATGTTAAAGAATGGTTTTATACTGGGTAAGGGTTTGGGTGTTGATCTTCAAGGCATCGTGCAACCAGTTTCTCTTCCAAAGAATTTGGACACTTTCGGTTTGGGGTTTAAGCCCACCGCAGCAGATGTGAGACGAGCACACAAAATGAAGAAAAAGGCATGGGTCTTGCCAAAGCCAATCTCGCGTCTGTCCAGATCTTTCGTCAGGCCTGGTATTAGAAAGCAGTTATTGTCAAAAGTTCCCGGGTCACTGATTGGTGCTCACGGAGATTTAGATAAAGGGTTCGAAAGGTTATTTGCCGAGGTTAGCATGGTAGAATTTGGCGAGGGTCCTAGCCATGCAGAAATACAGTTTGTCGGGCCAAAAGCGAATATTAATAATTGAAAGGCTACTCCTCTCCCTACCCGGAGGGAGCCTTGGTAGTCTGCTTTGATTTTTCTTTAAGTTTGTATGGATTATTTCAAGGTTGTAATCCGAATTTTTATTTTTGTTTTGAGTGTGCAAACCTTGTTATCTTCCCTTTTTAATGGAATACAATTTCTTCCTTTTCTTCACTCCTAATAAATTTTACTTTTGTTTTCTTCTTTTCTTTTCTGTACATTTCCTTTTACGCCGATTCTAATGATATGACGCGCATAGAGTATCCTCAACCCAGTCTAAGAAATCAATCTGAGATAATAGTTTAAGAGGTAGAGTGTGATTACGAGTCAGAATTTGACGAAGATGAGGCTTTTGAGGAGATTAGTAAAGAATTAAGTCATTTTGAAGAAAAACCTAAGCCCAACTTGAATGATACCGAAGCGTCAATTTAGGAGACGCGAGTGTAAGCACGTGATTTTTGCTCTATATGAGAAATATTCCCAAAAATTCAAAATAAAATAGTTTTGGGTTATGTGTGATTTTTGTGAATTTTGTATTATTTTTCTTTTATTGTTTGTATTTGTCTGTGCGCGTTTGTTTGTTTAAATTAATAAAAATACAAAAATATATCGCATTTGCATTTAAGATTTAATTATACAATTAGGAGTAATTAAGTTTGTTTTACAAAAATGGAAAATCACAAAAATATGTATTTTTGTATTTTTTAGCATTTAATGTCCAAATTGTGTGATTTTATTTTAATTGATGTTTAATTTTGTGTGATAATTATTATTAGGAGTTTATTAGTAGTTTAAGTTGATTTTGGTTTTATTAATTTAATTTAGGATCTTTAAGTTTAATTTTGGAGCAAATAAACAAAAAGAAGAGCAAAAAATATGAAAGAAAAATCGAATTGGGCCTCTTATCCTCATTTGAATTCACCTGGCCCAAATGTCTTACAAGCCCAACCCAAAACTCATCGGGTCGACCCGACTCGCCCCAGCACATAACCAAACCCCCCTCTCATTTTTTCATTACACACCCTAACACAAAAAACCCTAAACATCCGCCCCCATCCTCTCTTCATCTTCCTCAAACCATCCCTATCTCCTTCACCCCTTTCCCGCCAGTAGCCACCACCAGCCTTACTACCAATGACCACCTCCCTTCACACCAGCCTTACTACCAACGACCACCATCCACGAACCAAGCAGCCCCAATGCCACCGCTCCTCCTCCTTCTTCTTCGAACCAAACGATCCCATTCCAGCCATGAATGACCGGCCTCCTCCAGCTTCCCGTCAAGCCTCAACCAGTCACCAACAGCTCCCCACTCCAGCTCCACAGTCGTCCACCATCACCCTCATGACAAACAGCACAAATAGTCTCCGTCAAACCAGCTCCAAACGGCCACATCCATGGCTGCCTGCCAGTCATTTTTGTCATCAACCTCGTCATTCTCCTCCTGCTCGTCGTCACCTTCACGACCATGCCTGAACAACTGCTACAACAGTCGACCATACACGCACACACACAACCATGCCTCTCATTTTGTTTTTCTGGCGAGTTTCGAAGCTTCCATGTCGAGGTCCGTCTACGGTTCGTCGTGTTTTGAGTATAACGCCGTCTCGCAGTTAGTTTTTTCCAGATTTGTTAGAGGCCTTATTTGGCATTTTCTCTAAGTTTTGCTTCAGTAGATTTTTGTTTGTTCTCTGCTAGCATGTAGGTGGTTATTCACTTGATTTTGATATGAGCATGTGAATGAGATTCCGGTTTGTTTGTGATTATTTAGTAGTGGTCTGTTGAGCTTTTACTTTCCTTTGTTGTTCATCATTTCTTGCATATGAAGTCAGTTTGTTTTCGTTTAATATGTTTACAGTGTTCATTTGTTCTTGTTTAGGTTAATCTAGAAGTGTGTTAGTTTAGTCACTGAATCCTATCTTGGTTTGCTTAATTTGGAGTTCAATGGATGATTGATTTTTAGTGAGTTGAATCTACTTATTATTCTGTTAAGTTTGTTTTTAATGTGAATCTGACCATGTTGTTGTCATAATGTTATTGATTGGAAATTAGTTTCATGTGTTTAATTAGTTAATTGTTGAATTTGATTAGGAATTTGGTTATAGCTGTAGTGATTTGGTATTTTTAGGAACCAGTTTTGATCAGTTGATAATTTTGGTACAGATTGAAGGTTTGGGGGTAGAATAGTAATTTCAGTAATTTTAGGGGCAATATGGGAATTGACAACTTGCCGAATTATTTATGTTAAGTGCTCTGCCCACTAAGTTCTAATAATAGTAAAATAATTCATTGTTTAATGCATAGTGGGGAACAAGACATAATGGTTTTAAAAGTAGTAATTAAATACACCTACCCATAACTTTGAATTAATTAATGAAATAGACAAATGGTAGTGGGGGACAAGCGAATTAAAAATGGCACAAAACACTTAGTAATGGGCTGGTAAGAGAATATTATGGGCAAGAATATTTTTCTAATAGTGTGAGTGCTCTTAAGAGCTGGCAGTACATGTTTATTGCGAGGAAGAGAGGCAATCTTGGAGAGTATAAATAAAAGAGAGACTTGGACAGAAGAGGGGGCTGTTTTTTTTTAGTCCGAAAATAGTTCCTTTTTTGAATCCCCGGAGGTAAAATACTTTGAGAGCCGAAGAGAGGAGGTCTTCTTTTAGTCCGAAAAATCAGTCTTGTGAGCTCTTCCTTAATCAGTCTAAGAGAGAACTTCTTTTGAAAGCTTGAGAATCAGAACTGTCTTATCGCATCTCTTGCATCTGGTTCCCTTCTGTTTCCGCCTGTGATTGCACTTTGGTTTGCTGGGTTTCAAGTGGTATTTCCTGGGTTGTGCTATTGGATTAGCTGTTACTGTTTCATTGGGTTCTGCTGGATTTTCTGTTGGTTTTTAAATCTATCCCCGGGGTTTTCTGCTTGCTGGTTACTACTAATTGTTACTGGTTGTTGCTGTTTGTTGTTGTTATTGTATGCTACTGCCACTTTGCTGATCTTCCTCTTCTTTGCTGATCTTCCTCTTCTTTGCTTCCTATACCAGGTGCACGGCTATAACTTTGCAAATGTTGTAAGCTGAAACATGAAGCATGAATATATATGAAGAGTTGAAGTTATAAATTTG